>QPMI01000596.1:0-125046 GCA_004431415.1 Cyanophora paradoxa | reverse complement strand
TGCAGCACAACAAGTCGAAGACGTGCTGGCCGGAAAGGAAGATCCCGTCGACCCGCGATTTTTCGTGCTGCTCGACGACGTGATTTCCGACGCGCGGCTGCGGTACGACGAGGCCCTCAACGAGCTGTTCGTGGCGGGGCGCCACTACAAAATCATACCCTTTATCACGACGCAGTATGCCAAGGGCATCAATCCCGTCCTGCGCTCCAATACTGATCTGGCTGTCATTTTCAAGTGCTCGCAGGCGATGCAGCGCGAGGCCCTCGCAAAGGAGTGGGCGACATCATATCCAGCGCGCCTTCTACTACCTGCTCGATAAATAACGCAGGATAACCACTGCCTTATCATCGATTCTTCCAACAACTCTACGAACCCTCTGGACGTCCTTTACGTCTACAAGGCCGAGGAGCCGCCCCCGTTCCGAATCGGATCCAAGGAGTACTGGGAGGGCGAAACCGTCAACGGGGAAAATCTCGTGGGTCCGGACGACGGCACGGTGGACAAGACGCTCCTCGGCATGATAAATAATTTCAGGAAGCACCGCGGCCTCGCCTGATTTTTTCTGAGGCTACGTGCGTAAGCCATGTCGCCCAGCGCCCACATCGCCTCCGTCTTCCGCGTCGAGTCCATCGCCTACGACTGCCTCCTGGAGGCCAGCCTTGACCCCTCCTCGCCCTTTAACGACGGCGAGGTCAGCAGCGCCCTGGAGAGGATCTGCGACGCGCTGGGAATTAACTGGGAGCGCCTCACGTCGGAGGCGGCGGACGAGGCCGCGGCCGAGTCCTCTGGGGAGCGAGGATTCAGCTCGGAAGAGATGACAGACGAAGAGGGAGACAGGGTTATTTACGTGCGCGACCCGGACGATTTTGCGACCTCAGAGTCCAGCTCGGAGGAAGAGGAGAAGAGGACGAGGACTCCGACGCCTAGGCGCGCCCCTTAAAAATTTCCGAGGCCCCAGGAAAATGTCAAAGGTGCTCCTAGGGCTCTCCCAGGCTATCGTGCAGTACGCCCTCGGCCTGGCATCCGGCCCCTCATCGACGCCGCCTTCTCCTCGCACGAAGGCGAAAATAGGGCGCGGGCCACGCGGCGAGCTCGCCGCGCAAGTCGCCGTCAACGGCCTCTCCCTCGGCCTGCTCTCGAAATACGTGCTCACCCTCAAGTTTTTCGACGACGACCCCACCGGCGGAATTATGTTCATCTCGGATTTACACACGGGCAGACGAACATGCTAATCAAGCTACCAGCGCGAGCTTCGGAATCAAGCAGGCGCTCGAGCGGAAGGCCGCCGCGATCACTAAAGAGTAGCTAAAGAGTAGGAAAGAAATGCCAGTCGTTGTACTCGCAGATCCTGTTCCAAATCGATCTAACTCCGAGAGTTTCTGCCTGCTCTTGAGCAAGGAAGTAGGGAGGTGCTGGGCAAATCTAGCAGCACGAAAATCTGCCTGAAAACGTAGTTGTAGTTGAGCATATCTTCCTACCTGCGACTTGAAATGCTGAAGGGACTCCACCAGGGCGAACATCTCCTGCACCCGTCCATATCCTCCGCGCTCATCGGAGGCGGCGCTCGCCCGTGATCGCCACTGATCTGCGCCCAGCGCTCGATGTACTTCTGCTGCTTCAGAGCCCGGAGAACTGGCGGATATGTCTTTGCTCCACTCCTTCCCTGCCATGCGCCTCGCAATAGCTGCCAGCACGTCCTCGGGTACAGGAGAATCCTCCAGGCAGTGCTGCTTAAGTCCTCAATACGTGACTTGCGCAGGTAGTTGCTGTGGATTTCGCTGACAGCAGGGTGATGTCCGGATAATAAAGATCCAGGACCAACCGCAGCCTTGGCAACCAGATCCCATCCAGGTGAACACCAACGAGGCGTAGAGCCGCAATTTCCGCAGGGGACAGCGGCTTCGCCTTGGGGCCTGGGTGCGACGGTTGCGCTGCGGGGCGCTCTCCGGCTCAAGGTAGAATGTGATGGCGGCGGCGGCGGGGTACGTGCGGAGTGTCGAAGCTGGTCCCCTCGTCGTGAAGATGGCGCCGTAGCGCTGGATCTGCTCAAAGTTCGGAGAGGAGATCGATTTCGCCAGAGTCTGCCATTCTCCGATCCTCGTACTGCAGCTGAGCTACGCCCTTGCAGAAAGTAGCAAACTGGCTTCACGCAATCGAGTGGTCCCAGCCGCAGTGAGCCCGCAGATGTGACAGAAGGCGTGCTCAGTGATTCATGTGAGGCTCAGGTGATCGCTCAGGTGAGCGCAGGCGTACCCGGGCCCCACGTGGAACTCACCCTAGCCTCGGAAAATTTTCTAGGCCTTGGTCTGACATGCTCAACCTCATCGCGAGGGCGTAGCAGCAAACAGGCAAGCCCGCGCCCCGAACCCCACCTCGCATGGACGCCTCCGGCCGCTCCCGTAGAGACTCACATCTGGTGGGCACATCAACGACAAGTGCTGCACCCGACAAGACGTGTTCCAGAAGGTGCTGGACGCGCGCCCACCAAGACCTTCACGACGCCGTCCGGGGTAGTCGAGCAGAGGCCGCAGCGCGAGTCGAATTTATGATCACCATCCAGACCAACTACAAGCCCGAGCAGGGAGAAGGCTCAAGGTTCAAGACGCCTTTCACAGGGGCTGGAGCCTTTTCTACGACGACAGCAGCTGGCAAAGTGCATAAAGATGGGGTATACCGGACAAGGCGAACCCAAGGGTCTCGATTTTAAATCGGACATTACACACGCACGTGGAGAGGGCAACGCGAACATCGGCATCGAGTACGGCGCGGTCGGGCGGCTCCACGCGCACATCTGCTCACGCTGGTGCACTACTCGCGCGTGCAATTCGACGGCAAGCGGGCGTCGGATTTCCTCATCGATTTCATGCGGACGAGGGGCAGGCGGCCTGCCGAATTTACAAGGACGACTGGTTCGAGAGAGTACCAGAAGACGGCGGTGCGCCGATACGGAGAAAGGACGCCCTCGGCATGCAGTGGACGGGCAAGGAGACGGCTACAGGAAGCGAGAAACCGCCAGCAGATGCACGTAGACGTAAAATTGCTACCGCAGAGCAACCTTAAGATCGCTGCAGCTGTACATTACGAAGACGGTAGAGGCCCTCGAGACGGTGCTGTAAAGCTCGTGTAATTTTTTTCTTGTAGCCAATAAATATGCCTCCGAAGCGCCGAGGCCGTAAGAAGAAGCCGGAGAGCGAGTCCGAGGGTCGGCGTACGAGGAAAGGAGAAGCCAGAATCGGAATCAGAGAAGAGGTAGAAAGGAAGAGGCCGAGGATGAGCCGAAGCCAAAGGGAAGCGGGGAAGAAGATGAAGGAAAAGAAATACAACGAGCTCGATATGCCCATAGTCGAAATTCCAAAGCGGCCGTCTGGTCGAGGGCGAAAACGGGCAGATCATCGAAATGCAGAAGGCATCCCGGATGTAGTTAAAATCTCAGGATCCGATCACGCGCGTGCAGTACCGGAAACCACTGCGCTCGACGCCTACTACAAAGATGCCACGTTCTGGAGCATCCACAGCAAGCAGTTCTACGACGCGCTGCCCGAGGAGCGCCTGCGGGCCATCCCGCGCCTTCCAGAGCGCCCAAAAATCGCCGCCCGTCTGCTACCGCTGCCTGCGCCTCATGTACGAAATCCCGAGCATACCCGCAAAAGGCACCGCGAGGCCGTCGCGGAGGCGACCGCGAAGAAGGAGGCCGCGTACGCCGATTACGCGAAAAAGGTCGACAAGGCAAACGAGTGGGCGAAGGCGCAAAGCCAAAAAACAAGTACCCCCCGATCAAAGACAAGAACCCGCGCAGCTGCCCCGTGTACCCGAAAACTCGGCTCTGCATGCAGTGCTACCGATTCCTGGACGATCGCGGCCTCCTCGCGAATTTGGGCCTGCAGCGGCGCAAGAGGGGCGACACCACGGCCGTGTCGGCGCAGGCGCAGAATCAGATGGCGCAGACGGTGCTGGCGCCGAAGACGAAGGCCTCGAAATCGCCAAGATATGGCCGCGCCTTCGGCCAGTCGCCATCGCGCCGGTTCGGCCAGGAGAAAATTAGGAAGCAGGATATCGCCGCGCCGACATGAGCAGGATCGACGAGATCCTAAGGAAATCGACGGAGTGAGGGAGAACATAGAAAAGACGAAAACGGGCTGCAGGCCGCGAGGGCCAACGGCTGGAGGCGCTCGAAAAGGTCATCACCGAAATCAACGAGACGGGCCGCTCGGTTTCATCTCAACAAAAAGAACGCCGACGGCAGCACGCGCTACGATATTGACAGGCGCGCCAGTCGCGGTACTGGTCTCTTCAACACACACAAGAGGCTGGCGCCGCGAGAGAATTCGAGGTGGAGCCTTCCGCGGCAGCCTGGCCCAGGTGCTCTCGGACGCCGAATTCTACAAGTTCATTCGATTTAATTTAAAGGAAGAGACGGCAAGTACAAGGACGATACCTTTGCAAACGCCATCATCGAATCGCGTGCAGGGGGGCGTGGAAGTGGGGCCGACCGACGGCTGCTTGCACGCCCACGTGCTCGTCACGATCGACCACATATCGAACCTGCAGTGCTTGGCAAAGTACGATTGGGTCGTGGTACTCAAGAAAAGGAGCCGGGTACGACAACCGTCTACGAGAGGCTGGGCGAAATTCTGGCCGCAAATCGCGGAGGCCGAAGGAGGCTGGTGGAGCAGCTGCAGCAAGAGGCGGGCAGGACGCGGAGAGAATCCTGCAGAACGCGGAGCTCATCGACGACCTGAACCGGGGAGAATCGGCATGGGAAAAGACCCGCCCACCATCTCGCCGAGCTGATTCCGGAGGAAAATTACGGCGGGCGGCTGCAGGAGTACCTCACGAAGACGCTGCCCGAGACGCAGCGGCGCGACCTGCTGAAGCAGTGGTCGCACGCGCGCAACCAGAATAACACCGACAACAACACGGACGGCTACCTCTTCTCCATCTTCCAGACGGAGTCCGCCCCTCGGACGATCCGCGCTTCGCGCCGCAGGCCGCCGAGATCGGAGGCTGGCCGCGGCGCGGAAAGGCAAGGGCGCGGAAGGGCAGGGCCGCGGTTAATTAATCTGACGCGCCCGCAAGATGTTCCAGGGGGAATGCACCCACTCGGACGTCATCACCGTCGTATGCGGCGCGCTCTTCCTGATTTCCGAGCTGCTGGGCGGCACGGAGCGAGTGCGCCCCAACACCGTGCTGGGCCCTGAAGGCGGCGGCCCTTAGGTCGTGCGCCGGGGCAGCCCGAGCCCGAGCCCCGCCCGAGCAGAGGCGCGAGAGCGTCCAGAACATAGGCCCGCACCACGTGGACATTCAGATGACGCAGACCGGTACGCGTTTTTTTCTAGAGAACATGGAAATGGAGACTCCCGCGACACAGCCCCAGCGCCGAGGATCAATCGTCCACCAACACCAGCACCAGCAGCAGCACCACGGCCTACCCTTGCTTCTTAGGACTTACGCGCGAAAGAAGCAGCAGCAGCCGAAGGCACCGGCGGAAATGGCGGCTGACCTGGATCGGTGCACCCGCCGCGCCATCGCGAGCTACGCCAAGCGGGTCGAGCAGTACCACCCAGATGGCAGAGGACGCCAGGGCGTACGCGAAAAACCCGCGCGAGCCGCCCGTGATGGCCGCCGTCATCGACCGGCTGCAGTGGGCGCTGCACGAGGAGGGAGAGCGCGTCAGGAATTTCTTCATGCCCAAGTAAATTTCTGAAAGGGCCTTAAACCCGAGAATGATGTCCCTGCCGAGCCTCGACAACATCCTCAGCGATTCGCGCTACCTGGGCAGCCTCCTGACCTCGGCGCGTTGCGTACATGTCGCCCGCGCGCTACTACTGCTGCGGATCTCTCGCACAATTCGCGGCTACTACTTCGTGGGCCCACCTCCTGAACATGGGACCGAAGCGGGCTTAATTTCTCAGCCCCTCCTAAGGCCTAAATAATGTCCTGCGTTAACCTCTAGTCCAGTCGAACGGAGAGACGCAGGATTCCGAGGGCTTCTGGCGCCTCAGGCTGAACCAGATCCCCTCCGACATCGACACGCTGCAGATCAAGGGAGTCTACCTGGAGCTGGACACGACCGCGATTCCGGACCCACCGCCGCGAAAACCGTAAACGTGCTGCTGATGGACGTGCCCGATTGAACGTCACGACCATCTCGAACGTGAACGCGTGCATCAACAAGGTCGTGATTCCGACGTGGGCCACGACGGCCTGGAAAACACCATCCTTACTGGTTCGAGTGCCCATGCCGTGCGCCGAATTACGTCGCGTACGACAAATTCCAGGAGCTGCGCGTGCGCTTCACCGACATCACGGGCGCCACCAAGAAGAACAACGCCTTCATCGTCAAGAACTTCGGCCTCTGGGCTACGCTAAGTAGGCCGACTAGATTTTCGCAGGCCCCCTTAAATGCGCCTGATCATATTCCCGCGAAAGGGCTCGGGCGTCAAGACGCGTACCTTTACGGGCGTGCCTGGCTACCCCTCGCCCCTTACTTACAGAGTCGATCTTGTAACGCCTCTGGTCAATTAATACGGGCTGCTGCACAGCCTCAGTCACATCCGTTCGGTGAGAGCGCATGGCAGGACTTGGCCTTAATCGTAGAATTCGAGTACAGGGGGGTAGACACGCTAATGGGCGATCACTTTTACAGGGTACGGGTAGCAAGGGAGGGGTACTCGCTGCGAACGGCACGGGTGGGGAATACTGGGAGCCAAAGATTCGCGACGCCTCCGAGGCCTACCGCTGGCTGCGTGACGAGCAGATACTATCAGGCCCGATTACCCTACGCCGACGTTTTCTGGCAGGTGCCCGTGGGCCGCTGGACAACGGGCGAGGTGAGCGGCAAGCTGAAGTGGACGTGGGACGCGGAGCATTAGTTAATTTTTCTCTCTCGCGGATAAAATGTCGATGCTCGACGACCCCTGGCGCATGGCCATCCCGAATCCGGACGAGGTGCTGAACGGTGCCTTCGCGATAGACGGGAGCCTGAGCGTGAGGGGAATTTACGCGGATGAGATAAGGCTGCGCAAGGGCGCGACCTACAGCGATTTCCTGACGTCCGTCGGTACCTTGGACGATTACGGTGACCTCACCGCAATTATCAAGGGGCTCTGGGGCGTGACGACCGAGACGGGCGTGGACTGGAACATTATCAGAGGGCGGCCGACGTGAAAATCGCAAACTCGGTCACCGCAAAGGATGCCACCCTGAACCTCGTGAAACTGACTCTAAAGGGGGCAGAGGGAGACGTGAGGCCCGGGTACAACGCACTCGAGCGCATCGCGGGCCCCTGCGCCACATCTACTGGAGCCGCCAGGCGCTGCGAGCATGGAGCCCGAGCAGTACAGGCGCGACAGGGAGGAGTTTTTTCGCGTGGTTCGACCACTTCAAGGTCAACATCCGCGCCCTGAGCGCCGACAGGACGGGCGAGACGCCGGAGACGACGGGCGGGGCCGCATCCAACGGCGCCCGACGTGCTCCCGATCGCTCGGACTGGGCGAAGACGCAGAACTGGGCGCTGAAGGACCACTTCCACGACGAGAGGTACGCCCTCGTCAAGCACCCGCACGTGAAGGCCGACATCACGGACTGGGCGCACCGCCACCTGTACGACGACATCATCGGCGGGCCCAAGGTGCCGGGTGCGATTCGGTGGGGGTACGGGTGGTGGAAGCACGGGAGGTGGGGTACAGGCACCGGGGTGGGGGTACAGGCACGGGGGTGGGGGTACAGGCACGGGGGCGGAGGGGGCTCCAGCGGCACGCCAGTGGGCGGGGCGGGGGCAGCAGCGGCTCGGGTGGCGGCGGCTCAGGCGGGAGGGCATGGATAAGGTAGCAGGCCTCGCCACTTCAACGGCCATCTTCGGGGCGCCTCATCGTAGGCGGCATCAATACTACAAGGATCGGAAGGGTTCGTGAGGCAAATCGACGAGCTGAACGCGAGACCCCCATTAAATTCGATACCGAGGACGCGCAGCGCGAGTACTACAAACTCGAGAACGAAAAGAAGCAATGGAGCGAGCTGAAAGACAAGGAAATGACAGAGGTCGCGGAGAAGAAGGCGGAAGCGAACAAGCTGATGACAGACGCGCAAAGGCAGGAAGAGAGCGCCTCACCGCGCTAAGGTCGGCAGAGCGCCAGGTCGCGAAGAGCGCACGAAAATGATACTCGACGCCGAGGAGGAGCTGAAGAGGATAAACGAGCAAAGGGAAGCCGCCAAGGCGAAAAAGCTGCAGGAAATTGAAGCGCTGACCGCAGGCACCGAGCTGCTTGAGGCGCAGAGGAAAGAGATCGAGGATAGGAAGAAGAAATTGGAAAAGGAGGCAGAGACGAGAAGGCAGCTGCTGGAAGAGGAAGAGGAAACGAGGAGAAAGGCAGGAGAGCTGCAAACGGGGCGGTGCAGGAGGCGAACAGGCTCCGGGAGGAAATCAAAAATTTAAAGGAGGCCGCCGAGCGCGCGGACGAGCAGTCGAAAAAATTCAAGGCCAACGCGGACGAGCTGGCACAGAGGCTGCTCAAGTACGCGGCCACGGCAGAGGCTCGCTCGCCCATGGGGACGGCCGAGACGCAGACGACGCCGAGGCCCGATCCGAGGCCGGCGCCGAGAGGCTGCCCTTCGCGCGGCTGGTAGGAGCGACCAGGTGGAAGAGCTCATTGGCCTCACGCTCGAGGATCAGAGGGCCTCTTCGACGCGTTAGAGCAGCGGCGCAGGGCGGACGAGGAGGCAGCTGCCAAGACAGAAGAGGAACGACTGAAGGCAATGCAAACTGCATCAGACGAGGAATTTGCACGGCTGGAGGAGCCGAAGGTAGCGGAGCGTAAGCGACGACTGGAGACGTTCAGGGGGGCGCAGATGGATTTTTACCGCTCGGAGCTCAAAAAACTGAAAGAAGGAAATGCATCGGGGGACAGGGTCCGCGCCATGGAAGAGAACATGCGCGACTTTAGCTACGTTATGGATCAGCTGACGGGAAGGGGTCAGAAAGACGCCGAAGAACTGAGGAGAAAGATGGCCGATGAGAAGTGGAAAAACTTTGAGCGTCAGGCTGTTCAGAGGCCCATCAGCGATGCCATCTGGATAGCATACGGCGACGTGGAGGAGATGCACCGCGAACTGCGGACGGAAGTGAGCCTATGGCGGGGAGCCCTCGAATGGTCACTGTACGGATGCAAAAGGGAAAGTTTGTGGCAGAGCTGCGAGCCAATCCGAAAACGGTGAGCGCGGGCGCACAGAGCGCGTACCTCTCCATGGTCGATTACGTGGGCAAGCTGAGCAAATTTTGGGAAATGCGAAGAGCCATCATTCCAGCGGAGGGGCTCGCGCAGTACGATGCCATGGTGCGCGATCTGGAGGCCTTCAAACGTGAGCACCCACCCGCAAATACAAGATTCACATAGATACGACGGCATTCATGGCGATCTAAGGAAGAGAGGAGACGAGGCCAAGAGTCAGATCGAGGAGCGCTACAGAAAGGCCCAAGCGGACAAGGAGTACGCAAACAGGGTGATTGAAGAGCGGAAGCAGCAGGCGAAGGAGAACGCGGCGAGACGCAACGCCGAGATAGAAGAGCAGAGGCGGAAGATCGCAGAGCGCAAGGCGGCAGAGGAAGAGGCAAGAAAGACCAAGGTAGAGACAGAGTACAAGCATTGAAACGGGAGGCCAATCAAATATTAAAACGAAGGGGAAGGGCGTACGCCGATGAGGGCGCGGGCGTCGGCTTGGCCAGCCAGACGACATCACACTCGCGGAGAGGGACGACGTTTCCGTGGAGGAGATGCGCCCGGGCACCGCCCGCCTGCCCTCCGAGGGCGTGTTTCAGACGCTCGACAGGCGCGTGATGGGCGACTCGGACGTTATTTTGCGCAACGCCCTCATGCCCTACGGCGACTGGAACCGCGCCACCGCCGACGCCCTCGCCGATTTCGACCTCGAGCGATTCACCACCAAAGAGCAGCGCGACGCGTACCTGGGGCGCCCGAGGGCAAGGCGGCCCGGGGTGGCCAAGGAGGCCCTCAGCGCCGAGACGCTCTTCTCGGCGGCGGGTACGGCGAACAACGACGGCATGTCTTTCGGGGCAGCCGATTTATTTCAGGGGGCGGGCATCGACTTGGTGGGCGCCGGCTCGGGGTACGGGCTCGCGGGCCATGCGGCGGGCGGGCGCGGCGGCGGCGGGCCTTGGCTGGCGACGGCGGCGGCCTGCTCTCGGCCTACCAGGCGCTCTCGCAGGGCAAGATAGGGGAGGCGAGTTCTTCGATACGTTCCGCGATCAGATGATCATGACGGTCGGCTCTTTTGGCCTTCAGACGGGCATGTCGTCCGCCCTGAGCGCCCTCACGAAAATGAGGATCGGCACGGTGGGCGACTTGGCCTGTCCATCCTCGCGGCGCCATCGCGCAGGTGATCGTGGATATCATCAACGGGCGCAGCGCGGAAGAAATCGTGAAGAACTTTTTCAAGTACCCCGTCGACTGGGCGACCGACACCATACAGTTCATCGCGGAGCTCTCGCAACAGATCTACGACTGGGCGTCGAGACGTGGGGCGACGAGGCGAGCCAGCTGCGCAACCGAATTAATCGGCTGGAGGGCGAGCTGGGCTCCGGATTTTTGGGTGTGTACGACCCTCGGAGGCGCGCGAAATGGCCTCGCTCTTGGCCCAGGAGCTGCGGTTAACGAAATCAAGGAGCCGAAGGAGCTGCAGGCCTTCATTCGCGCGCTCGACAACAGCATCAACGATTACCGTACCCCAAGGACAGAAGACCTGCTCGAAATCGATCGCGCGACCGTGCTCTTCCTCTCCCAGCTCACCGTTAAAATGCAGGAGGGCTTCGGGTCGACTTCGCTCGCCCTGAGTCGACTTATGCGCGACCTGAAGCAGATGATAAAGGAGGAGACCAAGGGGCGGAAGCGCGTCTTAATTGCCGTCTACCAGGAGGGCCTCAACAGGATCAATCACATCGAAGCCCTAAGGCGCGAATTCGGCTCGGCCATCCGTCACTCGGGCGTCTCGTCGAACGGAGGGCGCAGGTGGCCGCCTGGCGACGCCAACTCGCGCCTCGAGATTCCGGGACCTTCCGCATGCAGGATTGGTGGGAGCCGAGGCCTTCAGGAATTACGGGGCCTTCATAGACAACGGGATCAATTCGCAGAGCCCAAGGCAAACTGGCTGGTACCAAGGCCTACGTCGATAAATTGGTTGACAGGCCTGCAGCACCATACACCAAGAAGATCGCCAAGGCATCGAGTACTGGGCGCCCGAGCCAGGCCAGCCCGTGTTTGCATCGCAGAACTACGAGTGGCACATGGCGCCGGGGGCGAGCCAGGCCGTGAGCACCGTGGGCGTTGCCGTGCCGCAGCTGGCGACGGTGGCACACACGGGGGCGTATGCAGATCTCAGCGGGAGGCCGACGATACCCGTGATACCAACAACGTGGGCGTGGGATAGCATCACGGGAAGCCGAGTACGTATCCCCACGCAGACCACCAGCACACCATCTCTCAGATCAGCGACTGGACGGCCCCGGACTTGACGAACATCTCCGTGGATTGGGACAACGTAACGGGCAAGCCACTTACCTTCCCCCCTCTACACACAGTCACAATGTGTACTGGGATAATGTCATCGACCGACCCACTTCCTTCCCACCCTCTACGCACAGTCACACAGAGTACTCGCTCACCAGCCACGGGCACAGAAACGTGAACATGGATGCGTACATAACGCACGGCACGTCCTTCACTCCTACGCTGCGTACACGGAGTTTAACATCAATTCAACATACACGGTGACGTTCAACATTACATTCGGACAGGCGTACGACACTGGAGGCGGACTGGGGACCCCAGCAAACCCAACGCCGGTTATTAACGTAACCCCCTCGTTCGACATCAATCCCGGCGGCAGCACGGATGTCGATTTCTACGGGCCAACGTCACGGCGGTGAGTCACACTGGCTTTACAGTTAAAGTGAGATTCCAACCCAGAATGACGGTCACGCCCACCCAAATTGTCCAGCTTTTTATTCATTGGACCGCGATCGGCAAGCTGCTTATGTAATCGATTTTCTGATGCAATCCAAAATGTCGGTCGCTGTCCTCTATTTACCTATGCTGCCAGCGTGAATCACAAGGGCGATCACACGATTAAGGAGACCACCCTCGGAAACCAGGCCACCGAGGCCCCTACAACGCCACGGCCGTCCCCTTTTCCGAGGCCGACCTCGTCCGCGTCGGCGAGCTGCGCTGCGACAAGATGCGCACGCGGGAGGCGGGTCGGCCGTGCCGGGGCGCGTGAGGACGCAGAGGCTCACCGTCACGAACGGGGCCTGGGACGGGAGCGGGTACACCACGAATCAGGTGACCTTTAATGGGACTGTGAACGGGGAGGGGAATGCGGCTCTGTATGTGCAAGGAGGCGGAGCAAACGTGGTGGGGGGCTTAGGGTGAGCGGGGCTTCAAACTTGGCGGGCATCGTTACATTGGACGATAAGCTGCAAATTACCGGAACGTCACCGTACATAAATGGCGGTGGTTCAGGCGTAGCTATAAAGTACAACGAAAACGATAGACTCCTCTGTGGGACTCTTGGCGTTGGTGTTACAGGTACTCTATTTACCTCGGCAATCGAAGGCCCTACTAATGGCCTAAGCATAGCAAACACTTCAATCGTTGATAGCGGAAGCGTCAGCTCTGGTCTATCCTTGAGAAACAACGGCACCGAACGACTGCTGTGCGGAACCGTCGGCGTTGGCATCACGGGTCGGCTCATCGTCTCGACGCTCACGGGCGATGGAAACCGAGCCGTTTATTCGGATGCTCAAGGATACCTGACAAACTCGTCGAGCGATAGCCGCCTGAAAGAAAATGTCGCGAGCATGTCGGGCATTCTCCCTCTTCTGCTGCAGCTGAATCCCGTGTCGTTCACCTGGAAGAACACATCCTCGGGGGTTCGAAAACGGATTACGGTCTCATCGCACAGGAAGTCCAAGGCGTCTTCCCGAGTCTCGTTTTCGAGAACGCGGATGGATTTCTCGGGGTAAACTACGACAGGCTCATTTCCCTGTCGTTGAAGGCAATTCAGGAACTTTCACAAGAAGTTCAAACTCTCAAAGACCAGGTAGCGGCACTGGCGAGCTGATCTGGAACAACTAGGAATAACTACACCGCGAGTATCACAATTCGACCGTTGCCACCGTCGCTGAAAGACGAGCCACCGTTGCCGCCCCTACCAATGCCTGCTGCGTAGTGAGCGTCTCCGCTATTTCCTGCCACCTGGCCGGACCCAGGATACACCGTAGCATCCGTCAAGTTTCCTATGTAGCTCGAGCCACCGCCACCTCCAAACATTCTTGCTATTGGGTTCTCTGACACTCCGCTCCTGCTGGACCCAGAGCCTCCACCGAAGTAACCACCACCACCACCACCACCGAACCTGTAGCCGCTTGAATCAGGCCCAGTCTCTCCACCTTGGCGCAAAGTTCCCGGGTTGCTGGGCCTGGCCCTGAGGCCACAACACCGGCTCCGCCAGCGGTTTGGGTGCCTCCTTGAGCCGGTATCTCTCCGGTTACTCCAACCAACCCAGCCGCACCACCGGTCAACCCCCGCCTACTCCCCCGCCGCCATTCGAATCACATGTACCCCCACCTCCGGCCCCTGCAACAACCAAGTCGGTCCCTGCAACGCGCTGAATTGCAGAACGACCACCACCGGCGCCGTTTTTGTACTCCGGATCGACGCTATGGCTCCAGCCCCTTCCACCACCTCCGTAGACGGTAGCAGTGGCAGTCCCCGATACACCCTTTGGGCCGCCGCATCCAACAACAAGGATGAGCGTCTCCCCGAGGACACAGCCAATGTACCAACTACGCAAGCACCCGCGCCTCCACGGACCCCGTACCTGCGCGTTCTCCGCCTCCACCCCCGGCCGCCCATACGATGACACGCACAGCCACAGTCCCCGTTGGTACTACGAAAGTCTGGTCGGCCCCGGTGTAGGAGAATGTACCCAAAACAGGAGCGTTTGCAGTTGTTGCACTGGCAGACGAGGACTGAGGGCCTTCCTCGCCGATCTGGTTGACGCCCTTGATGGTGTAAGTGTAAGTGGTTCCGTAAACGGTCGTTGTGTCCGAAAAGGGCTGCTCGTGTCGCTGGCAAGGAACACGCCACCCCTGTAGATGTTGTAGGAGACGGTGACGCCCGTCACCGGCACCGACCACTCGAGCACAACAGGCTGTGCTGCCCCGCCGCGGGGGTTGCAGTGAGCCCAGTGGGCGCCCCGGGTCCGTGGTGACGTACGCCGCAATACTCTTCGGCCCCTCCCCTCCCGTGTTCGTCGCGGAGATCTGGTACTCGTACCCTGTACCCCAGACGGTGGTCGTGTCGCTGTAGGAGTTGGTCGCGGAGTCTGTGAGGTAGGCCCCGTCTCTGTAAATCTTGTATCCCGTCGCTCCCGTGGACGCAGTCCAGCTGAGGCTGACAGGCTGCTGCTGGTCGTTGGGTGCTGATGCCGTCACGTTCGTGGGGCGTTTGGCATAGTCCAGACCAGGAGCGGATCGGACTTGTCGTATTCGACACCGCCCACGATGCCGGCCACCTGGTAAGAGTATTCCGTGCCCACGTAAGAGCAGTGCTATCGTCAATGTACGAGGTAGACAGGGCACTGCTCGCAAATCCGATTGGCGTACCGTTCCTGTAAATTCGAATCGAGTCCGCGCCCTCCATGGCCACCCAGTTGATTGTGACGACTATGGCGGGTTTCGGGAAGCCCGAAGACGCGGGGCCGCCCCCGGCAATAAAATCGCCGTAGGTCTGGGCCGTGGCGGTCGTGAGCGTGGTGTAGGCTTCGATCTGCGGGCTGAAGCCGCCTATGCCTTGGAAGAGAATGTAATTGCTCATGGCACCCTCGTGGGTGTAGAGAAGCGACTGTGCGTAGGTTGTGGGCGGGCTTTGCCATCAGAGCCCGTGCTGCTGCTGCCCTGTTCGCGAACCGCCGCCACGCGGTAGAGTCGCTGGGCCCCAAACTAAAGGGAGAGTCCGTGTAGGTGACGGTTGGCGCATTCACCGTGGCCACGAGATCCAGGGCCGTTGATGCTGGTCGCCCTGTACACCTTGTACTTGACGGCGTTGGTGACCGCGACCCAGTTCAGCTGAAAGCCGTACGTACTGTTCCCGTTGTTGAGCACGGAGCCCGATCGCACCTGGGCCTGCCCACAGTCAGCGAGATCGGCTCCACGCCATACTGCGGAGCCTGCACCACCTGCTTTTTCACGAATACGAAGCGGGGCATTTTCCTCTACGATCCGAAAAAATATCTGCCCCGGGTAAATGACTTCCAACTGGTACCAGACCCTCAGCGGCTCACTTGACGTTGGCAACAACACCAAGGATTTCGCACGCATACCCTCCGGCAGTTACGTCGACGTCTTTCTGCAGAATCCCGTCGTGATTCAGGTCGTTCAGAACGCCTACGCCACGCCCAAGATTTATTCCTACCAGCTCTTCTTCGACCTCTGAGCCTCAGCGCAGAGGTTATCGAGCTGCTGCACGAATCAGGACTCGTGAAAAAGGTGGCACCTGCCACGGCCACTGCCAACGTCTTGCGCTGTCTCGAGGTCAAGTTCAGGGAGACGGGGTACGGCCCCACCGTGAACCGGTACCCCAGTTCTTCGAATCTTCCGGGTACGGGAACTTACCAGATGAGGGGTACGCTCAAGGGCGACGTGCTCTTCACGAAATTCAATCCAAGTCCCGCGACCCTGGGGCCCTCTACACGGGCGGCAACCCACGCGGCTCGACTCTACCCCGCTTCCCCTTCACCTTTTTCAGGTTCCAGGTCTTCCCCCTCTCCTACGCCGCCGACCAGCCCCACTTCAGCACGGGCGCCAGCCTCTGCGCGGAGCTGCGTGAGTGCTCGATTTCCTACGCGTACGGCACCGACGCTGACTCTGTGCCTGGGGCCCGCGTCATGAACATCGGTGGCGACATCACCCTCTTTCACGGATAATCTTTCTCATTTGAGGTCGCAAAATGCCGACCACCTCGGCCACCATCGTGAAGACCGTGTCTGCCGGCTCGATCGTCCCGATTTCTACGGCAACGCTGGGAACGTGGCCAACGCAGGGACGGACAAGGTGGAGTGGGACGGAAACTACGCCACCCGCTCACCGTGAGGGTCCAGAATCCCGTCATGTTGCGCGTCACCTCCAACGATTTCGAGAATCCCGCCTCCTGCTCCGTGTACGTGTACTTTGACATCGACTCGGGCGTGAGCGCGGATGAGGCGGAGGCGCTCTGGCTCTCGGCCTCCTGAAAAAGATAGAGCCCTCTGTGCCTGATCGGCCCGCCATTCGCGTGCTCGAACTCAAGTTCACCGCTAACACCGCCCTCACTCGCAAATTCGGGAATGGTGCGAATCCGAACATCAAAACGCATTTAGATGGCGCCCTCATCGATGCCACACACAAGACCACGCAGGCCGTTCCCTTTGAGATGTACAACCTCTGGAAGATGACCGCAAAGGAGATGATGACGAATGCCACCACGGGCGGCGCCTCGGGTACCGATTATTCATACGGCGCCTCGAATCCCCGTACCCAGGTCTGGCCCGGCTCCTCTTCACGAAATTCACTTTCAAATTGTACAACAACATCGCCGGAATGCCTACCTCTGGAATGGTCGTGGGCTCTACCCTCATGGCCGAACTAATTGAGGCAGAGGCGGACTACACGACTGCGACTACCAACTCGACAGCGCCAGGCGCCGGAGCCGAAGTTTACGTGGCCTGGGAAACGGTCGGTCGCGAGTACGACACCAAGATTCACACCACTAGCGTCTAGACTGGCTAAGCTGCATTAGCACCTGTGTCGCCTCCATCATCTCCCGAATCTCCTCGCTCTTCTCCTGTAAATTGGCGTACCCCCTCCTCTTCTTGCGAATCTCCGACATTGATGCCCAGCGCAGGTTCTCCCTCCTGTAGTCCAGCGGGTTGCCGTTGATGTGTTCCACGTAGCGTCCACGTGGCGACTTCCCGAGGATCAGCTGGGAGAGGTAGTGCTTGCGCCCTCCAAACGTCTTGCTCACCCTGTCCCTGTCCACTCTCCAGGGAAACTCCAAGGCACTCGGGGTACGTCCGAGTTGACCAGGACGTTGTAGGCGACGTCTTGCGAGTCGGTGCACCGGAGCAGGGCCATTTTGCCCTAGGTTCAGAAAAACCTGGGACTTGGGACTTGGGACTTGGGACTTGGGACTTGGGACTTGGGACTTGGGACTTGGACTTGGACTTGGGACTTGGGACTTGGGACTTGGGACTTGGGACTTGGGACTTGGGAAGAGTTGAAACCCAGGTCCCGGCCCAGACTTTCTCCAGGATCAGAAATTTGTCAGACAAGTCAGGTGAGTTTTTCTACCGACTTTTTTACTCCTACCACTCCTCATACTCTTTTTTACTCGTAGTCTTTTTTACTCGTAGTCTTTTTTACTCGTATCCCATCTCGTACCCTCCTTCTCTCGACATCTCACACGAAAACTCCTACCCTCTTCACATCCGTTTTCGGTTGCATACTCTCGTGAGCTTTCATGTCCAGTATCATGCTACAAGTCGTACACCAGTTCAGACTCTACCTCGCTTGAAATCTCACCTGGAATGTCACCAGAAACGTCATATGCAGATTTCCGTACCCCTCTACATGTCTGCCCGGTGGTTAGGGACTTGGCGCGGCAAACTCTCAGATCCAGAGAGATTCTGGGCCCAGACCCTGAGTCTAACTCTTCCCAAGTCCCAAGTCCCAAGTCCCAAGTCCCAAGTCCCAAGTCCCAAGTCCCAGGATCGCGCCAAGTCGTAACTGAATAGTCGGCCAATTTTTACAAGTATGTACAATGGAATGACGCAATACTATTTACAGCATCTCAAAGTCAGAGTCATCGTCATCGGAAACCAACTCAATGAGGCCCTCGGGCGCCGACTTAAGGGGAATGCGGGGAAGGGACTGCGCTGCCTGCACCAAGTCCTGCCGCTCGCGCTCGCGCTGCGCCGCCAAGGCCGCTGCCGCCTCTGCCTCGCGCTGCTGCTGAGCCTCGATGCGCGCCTTGAGCTCGGCCGCCTCCTTCTGCTTGCGCTCGGCGATCCGCGCCTTGTTGATCTGGTACTGGACAAGGCGCTCGTGGCGCCGCTTGCGCTCCAACTCCTTGCGGAGCTCGTTGCAGAGGACGCGCTTCTCAATGGTCTTGACGTGCTGAGTCAGGCGCTCGCTGTAGTGTGACGTCACGCGAGAACGGGCAATGCCGGCGCCGAGCTTCAAGTCCTTCTCGTGTGCCTTGGCGGGGTCCTTGACGCGCTCGGAGTTGTCGGTGAATGACGTAGTCTCCATGAACTTCTTCTTGACGATTGACTTGGTCTTGATAATGCGGCGCTTGCGAGTCGGGTTTTCGTTGTCGCCTTCAGAGTCAGAAGACGACTCAGAGTCGTATGGAATCGGCACGTCAAAGTCGATGAAGTCGTTGATGTCAGACTCGACGTCAGAGGCCTCGGACTTGGCGTCATCGGCGGGCTCGGGGCGGGCTCGGCGACGGGCTGAGGGCAGATGACGACGATGACGGAGGGGGGTAATTCGTGAAGACTTGAGGGGGTAGGCCCAGGCGAGCGTCTCGGCAGCAGACTCGGCGAAAAGCTTGGGGTCGCCCCAGCCGTTGGCGGTCTTGACCCAGCCGGGGACGGGGGCACGTCGACGGGGGCTCGGGCTTGGGTTGCTTGGACTTGGATTTCTTGGCCTTGGACGTGAAGGCGGACTTGGGAGAAGTTGCACTTCGGGGCCAGTGGCGCGTAAGATGGCATAATTGTAGATGTACCCCAGAGCGTCGGCGCGCTGCTCCATCTCAGGGGTAGCCCTTGAGTGCCACCGGAGTTAGCCCACGTTGCTTGGACAAAGGCGAAGTCCTCGGCAAGCTCAGCGGGAATCGACATCTGCGCAAAGGGAAAAGAAATCAGCAAAGGCAAAACGTGAGGTGACTGTGAGGGCGGACTTGTGAAAATTCGGAGAGGCAGGGTTTCCTTGGGCTGAGAGAAGGCGGCGAACCCGTTTCAAGAGTGAGGCAAAATGGCGGCGGACCGCGGTTTTGTGGGCGAATTTTTTCCTGGGCTAGTTCGCAACGGAAAACGTTGCCAACTGGCCTGAAAAAGCCAAATTTAGCGTTGGACCGAAGACAGAAAAAGGAGCCGGCCTGACGGAAATTGCCCGAGTGCGTCCGCCGAAGGTCGAGTCTCGGATGGGGGTACACCCTCAGGGCCCCCCTGGCCCCTCACCCTGGTAGTACCCTCTCAAAGGATTTTCGAAGCCGTACAATTCTTGGTAAGTCTCGTAATCCGGGCTGTACCCCTCACAATCTGCGGGAGCCCCATTGAAAGCCTCCGTCTATCCTCTCTCAATTCCCTGCGGAAAAGTCTACGGTCTTCTCGAGCTTCGCGCGTCACGCCAGCTGGGCGTGGTCTATGATTGTTAGGGTTGTCGTAGCCTGGTCCCACCAGCCTCACGAAATTTTCGCGTATGGCCTCGGGGAGACTCTGGAAACGGTTCGTTGCGTGGAACTCGATCCATTCATTGAATCGACGCGGATATTGACGGATGACTTCAAGCACGCCCTGTGTGTTGGGCTCTGGTGTTATGTCGGGAATGTCATGTCCTGTGAGGTGCCAACGCCAGAACTCGCGCAGCCTCTCGAATGCCATATGCAACTCAAAGGGGAAATCGTAATAGAGATTGCCTGACATTTTTCTCCCCCTCCGAAAATTTCCCCGTTTTGAGTCCAGACTCTGATTCCAACTCTTCCCAAGTCCCAAGTCCCAAGTCCCAAGTCCCAAGTCCCAAGTCCCAGGTCCCATTTTTCTCCCATTTCAGTCCGAGATTTTGCCCAAGTCCAAATCCGGGCCCGGGATTCGAACCCTCGTTTTCGGTCGATTTCACGCGTGAAAAACGCACTTTTCGGCCTTTTCCGATTTTTCCTTTCTCGCGATCGCAGAAATGCCCCCGATCTCGAAATCGCGATCGAAAAGGGTCGCGATCGGGAGAAAGTCGCGATCACCAGGGTCGCGATCGGGTCGCGATCGCCGCGATCGCCAGCCTCGGAGGGGGTACCCCCACAGCTGTTGCGGCGGTTATAAGAACCTCCGCAATCCAAGCGTCACTTCCGAGTCTCGAGCTCTCGGAGTTGCCTTTTCGCGTTTGGCCCATTGATGGCCCTCCTATATATATCGAGACATCCAAAAGGTCAGCGCTACAACGAATAGCTACGAAATCGGACTCGAGCTCGCTCGCTACTTCTCTATCTACGAAGAACAGATTGCATGGCCCGATGCGTATCTTGCCATCCAGGGGCGTAGAGGATCTACCAAAAAACCGACACCGCTACATTCGATCTAAGAGATCCGGGCGTCGAAAACAAACAAAACTGTGGCCCCTAGCTATAAGCACCTAGTGGCCATCTAAAACCAAGCCGAGGGGACGGGCGGCCATGGCCCTCGCCTCGGAACACGAAGCCGCCATATGCATCCCGCGGCCGATCCCGATCGCGATCCCGATCACGGGCGCGAATCGAAGGCGCCCCGGGCCGCCCTGTACGACGCGAGGATGTGGGGGCGGAAGGGCGCGCCCCCGGTGACGGAGAGGAGCCAGGTCGTGACGTCACGGTCGGTCTCCCGCGCCCGCTGCGGCCGCTCCCGCCGCTGCGCGGGACGCGGCCGCGTCAGAGGGGGGTACGAAGGGGGAGCGGGTCTGTTTAATTTTCTTTTGGATCGGGCGCGGGAGCGACGTGACGACAGGGAGGGTACGTCTGGGTCCAAGTACGGCGTCTTATCAAGAGATCTTATCAAGGAAGGAAGGAGAAGAAGGTGGGGGGGGGGGGGGAGGAGGGGGGGGAGAAGCGTCCGGGGCTAGACACTCCGAGCGAGTCCAGCGCTCAGGCGGAGGCGGGGGGCCGGCGCAGGGGGAGGGGGGGGGAGGTGGGGGGTTGAACGGACTTGGGAGGCGCTGGTGCGGAGGAGGGGCGGTCCCATCGCCTGCAGCAGCGCGTTGGGCCCAAGCTGCTTTGCCAGAGTCAGCGAGGCAGAAAGGAGCTCGAGGGGAGGGGCAGGTGGGCACCTGCGGCTGCCCCGACCGCGCGGCGACGGGCTTGGTGAGGGGATCCGAGGGGCACGGGGGCTGCTGCGACTGGGATTTCGGATCGCCCGGGGCGGCGAAGGCAGAGGCGGAGGCGGAGCCGGAGCCGGAGGCCGTGCACGTGTCCACAGCCGCGGCGGCGGCGGCGGCTTCGACGGAGGCGGCGCGGGCGGCGCGGGCGCTTAGGGTGAGGGGCCCGTCCCGCGCGCCGCCGCCCCAGCCGCGCCCTCCGCTGAACCACGAGAACCACCCCTGCGGGACTCGAACCTGAGCCAAGCGAGGCGAAGCTTCAGATCGGAAGCAGGCGTACCCCGGATCCGGAGGGGCGCGACGGGCCGGAGGCGAGGCTGGCGGCGAAGGAGGAGGCGGCGGTGGTGCCGGCGGCGGAGGCGACCAGCGAGGGCGGGCCCGAAGTCCCCGGCGGGCTCGCCTGCGAATTCGAACGTTCGCTTCGGTCCGAGCGAAAGACGGGCGCTTCGCTCTATGTTCGTTCGCTCGTTTGTTCCGGGCTCACCGCGTCGTCGGATCCGGAGAACTGGAGGCGAAGCACCAAGAGATCGTCGCGGAGGGCCGGGCCCGGCGCCAGCGCCGCCCAGCGCGGCTCGCTGCGAGCGGGCGCGATCGTCCGGTCAAACACGCGGCGGGCGGGTGGGCGCGGGCGGGCGTGAGAAGCAGCGCCGCTCACCCGCTATTCGAAGGCTTACGCTTGAGATCCTGATCCTGCTTGGCGGGATCGGCCTCCTTCGGAGCGGCCGCGGGCTCCGGCCGCGGGGCGACTCGGAGGAGCGCCTCGGCGGCCGCCAGGGCCGCGGCGGCGCGGTCGCGGCCCGCGCGATCGAATTCGGAATCCGCCAGATCGGTTTCGTGGTCCTCCAGCTCCCCGTCGGAATGCTCGGAACCCGCAGGGATCGCCCCCGCCCCGGCTCCGGCGGACGGGATGCCGTCGCACGCATCGGCAGCGGCCGAAAAGCGTTCTTTGATTGACCTGCGATCGCAGGTGCGGCATCGGCATCGGAGGATCAGGGGCTCGGGGCTGAAAGGACGAAAACCCGCACCAGCTGCAGCAGTCGCCATCGCCATCGGGCGAGCCGCTCCAGTCCAGCGAGCCAGTCCAGCGGCGGCCCCGCCCAGAGACAATGGGAGCACGCACGCCTTGCAGACCCACCGGCGCCAAAGATGGCCAGAGCACCGGGCCGCACCGCGGAGATGCCATCTCTGCCCGCCGACCGCTGCAGCAGCAGCTGACTTCACGCTTTGCTGCCTTAAAACCGAGCCAAGCGGAACACCGCAGCGCCGAAGCCGCGGCCCAGCCTCAACGCGCCGGAGAAAGAGCCGAAGAGTCCAGCGGGCTCTACGGTGCTCTACCTAAGAACGTTAACCCGACAGCGGATCGAGGCCCGAACCGCGAAAGGACAAAGGCCACGCGTCCAGATCGATCTCTACGGGAATCATTGGGAAATGGCGCAATGCTGCTGTACCGGGGAGCGATCACGATTAGGGCTGCTTGCGTTTCCTGGCTCATGCGATTCGACGCGGGCCGACTCCCGTGCGCGCGGGCTCTAGCTACGCCACATACGCTCTCTGACTGAAGAATCGGTATCATCATAACAGGAAAACGCGCGCGATGGGGCGTGGCTTCTTCGCGCGCGATGCCGCCTGGGGGGTACTGCGCAGATTAGCCCCCCCGACGTCCAGCGGCTTCCAGCGCCAAGTGTGCCGATCGGCGCTTTGCGCACGCAGCCGGGAACTCTCCACTCGCTTCCCGCGCGTGCATCGAGTCTTCGCCCGCCCATTCTCCGCGTGGACGCATTCTTCGCAGATGGAGCACGAGCGGGCGCATAAGCGGGCGCGCTCCGATTCCGCCAGCGCCGCGGCTGCGGCCGCGGCTGCCTCGAGCGCGAGCTCGGACGTCAGCGCGAGCTCCGCCGGCGCCGAGCCGCGGCTGGACGCGCTCCCGGACGAGCTGCTCGTGCACATCGTCCGCTCCATCGGCCTCCGAGACGTCCTCCTCGTGCGCCCCGCGCGCCCGCTCCCGTCCGACATCGAATCAAATCCGCGCGCGGCCGCGGCCTCTTCTGACGCGCACGTGTCCCGGACGATCTCGATGCGCAGTGCCGCCCCTACCAGGTCTGCCGGCGGCTACGGCGCGTCCTGCGGACCGTCGTGTGGGACGAGCTCGACCTCGCGCCCCCCAAGGCGAAGATTCAGGCGTTGGAGGCGATGGACGACGATGCAGCGCGCGCCCAGTTCAGCGCGGAGCACATGCAGCGGCTGAATCGCGTGCTGGCATCGCTGCACCCGGAGGCCGGCTTCGCGGCGTGGGGCAGCGCGCGGGCGCTGCGCATGCGCCTCCGCCTCAGCTCCTACTCGCAGTATTTGATCGAGGAGGCGTACGCGGCGATCGAGATCGTCTCGAGCCTTGCACGTGCGTCGCCATCGATCGAAACCGCGCGCGTCGAGTTCCGTTGCGCAACGCGCGCGGAGACGGAAGAGTTCAGTAGTGTAATACATACCAAGTTTGATGCGTCGTATCCGCGCATCGCGGCTCTCCTCACCGCGTTCGGAGTGATGCCGAACCTGACACGGGTGCGGCCGCGATGCGTCTGCCTTGCTCTCTGTTTATATGTGCTCCCTCTTGCCAAGCTGCAGACTGACTGACTTCGAATGTGGTTCGACACCAGCTCGAACTCGGGCGAGACCTGACGCAAAACGGCTGGTTCTTCGCCTGGAAGGACTTCATTTGCAACGAGGATGGCATTACCGATGCCGCCCTCGCCCTCTTCACTTCGCTCCAGCACCTCAGCCTCCCGTACCCCGTTGGCGCCGAGTACATCCGGACACTCCTCCGCGCCCTCCCCGCCCTCCGCTCGATCAGCGTCGGCGTACCCGTCGACCACCTCCGCCGGGCAGCGCATCTGTTTTTCGGGCACCCCCAATTGGACAGAATCGATCTGAGTATTAAGTGGCAGGTGCACGGGAAGCGTATATATATTGATTATAATATTGACATATATTGATATTGATTATAGTTTTGTAGAAGCACTCATACGTATACGTATACGTATACGCCCGCGTGCCTTTAATTTCTTAATTTCTATCATTAAATAATATAAGCGGCGTGACTTTTCTATAACAGCAGAGCTAACGCGTACGAGGACACCCCAGGGAGCATCTCACGAGGAAGGCGAATTCACAGCTGACACCGTTTCCAGCTCTGTATATGTGGAGTCTCTGGAAGCTTTTAAGCCTTCACAGGCTCTGTCCGCGCTGCACAGGTGCGCGCTGGCATGCGCACCAAACCAAAAAGCGCTAGCTAACTTTTGGAGAACATGATAATGTGGATAATAGCGTTTTGATTAGTTGATTATAACCCGTTCTCGCGCATGCGCAGGTGGTCCGCAAGCTTTGTGTCAATGTTAGCGACATCGCCCCGTGGCGCGAGCTGACCTCGGAGTCCATCGGACGTATTTATGAGGCTTTGGCGCGGCTCACGGCTCTGGAAAGTCTGTCGCTAGCGGTGCGGCAGGCTTGAGCCGATTCGTGCCGTCGCTGTTAGCCTGTTCTGACTGGAAGATGCGAAGGTATATGTGTATATGGAAGGACAGCCATTAGAGTCTTTCTTCCATTGCGCTGCGCCCCTCGCGCGGCTAGCGCTAACTGGCCTCAAAGAGCTCTCAATGAGGTTCGGACCCCGGGCGAGCGGAGTGCTGCCTTCACCCTGCGCATGGGTTGACGGACGCCTTGCGCATGCGCAGCATCCGCAACGTGTTCGTGAACATGAACGTTCAGCCCTTCGTCGCCGCACTGGCGTCGATTCCCGGCCTCGCCGTCGATCTCGAGGTCCGTACCCTCCGGCCATGCGTTGTACCCGCCCGACCGTGGACTGTACCCCGCCCAGCCTGCCTTCTACTAGGCTAGGTTTTACCGATATCGATGTGCACGTGCCCGAAGCTGATTTAATGTGCACGCCGCAGGCTGAACCGTACAATCGGGAGAAGTTAATCCACGCGGTGAATCTGGTGGGCGACCTGCGGCCCCTCCTCCGCCGCTGCACAATTCACGTGCGCATGCGTTGGCCCGCGTTCACGGACCTCACCTGATTTCTCACGTATACGTATCTGCAGGCGAGCGAAGAATCTGGGGTCCTGGCGCTGGCTGCGCTGCCGGCCTGGCCGGGCCTTACCATTCAAACCAAGCTCCGGCAGGTGCCAGCCGCGGAGCGCCCTGCGCTCCTGCGGGCCCTCGCCGGCGCCCTTAAGGACGCCGGCAACCTCACTCTCTTCGCTCTGGTCTCGTCCGAGGCCGACATTGCGCGACTTACCGTCCTTGCGCCCCTGGGTCCTCGGCTTCGTCTCTGGGTGTACATATGCACCGATGTCGAGGGACTTGTTGTCGAGGTTGAGCTGGAGGACCAGAAGCGCCTCGAGCGCACCGCCCTCGCCCTCCTTCGCGGCTGCTTCGCCGCCTCGCAGTGGAGCCTTCTGTTTTGGACAGATCTAGATGACGCTACACATTGACAGAGAATAAGCCCTACAGACAGAAGATAGCAGATCTCAGCAAGCAAAATATGTACACATCTAGAGATCCGAAAATCGTTCATTGCGATTGATCATGAATTAATATTCATGATCAATTTTCTCAGATCTTATAATTAAACACAGATCTAGAGAGCGGATGGATACTAGCCTAAACCTAGGGCTGGAAGGACGGGAAGGTCTAACCAAATATCTAGAATAGGAGTAGCTAGGGCGGGGACAAGAAATCAAGCCTCCTTGCTCACATAAGCCTCCGGAAAGAGGGCTACATGCTACTCCTACATCTAGGCCGACCTATGCTATAGCTAGATAAGTACTGGAGGCGGGCCGCTGCGCCGGTGGCGCAGTAGACCGCTGAGGACGTGGCTGGGGTGGGGTGGGGTGGCGGGGAAGGAGGGGTGGGGGGGGGGAAGGGGGGGGGGCTGAGGGCCAGGAAAGGTCCGCGAACGGGGGGGACGGGGAGGGGGGGGGGGGGCGGAGGGAGGCGGGGGTAAGGGAGCCGGGGTAAAGGGAGCCGCCATCGGGGGAGATGAAGCATGTCAGGGGGGGCGGGCCGGTGGCAGCCCGCCAGCTCCGCGACGGCCCAGGATCAGGCCCAGGGGATGGGATGCGCTCTGGCCCGGCATGAGCCGCTCAGGTCAGGGGGGGCGGGGCTCAGCGGCGGCCCGCGGGGAGCCGCTCAGGCCCAGGGGACTGGATGGGCTCCGGCCCGGCCCGGCCCGGCAGGAGCCGCTCAGGGGAGCCGCTCAGGATCCCAAGGACCAGGAGGAGCCGGGGGGGGGGGGGGAGGGGGGGGGGAGGCGAATGTGGGGGACGGGGGGGACCAGGGACCAGGCCCAGGGACCAGGGGGCCAGAGACGGTCGGGGCCAGGCCCCCAGCTCAGCGACGGGGAGCCGCGGGGGATCTCTCCGCCCCCCTCCCCCCCTCCCCCCCCCCCCCCCCGGCGACGGCCCGCGGGGAGCCGCAGCTCAGCCGCTCAGGCCCAGGGGACCCGCATCCCCGCGGGGCGCGTGCAAGGGATGCGCTCCGGCCCCGCGCCGCTCTCCTGCCGCGCCGCAGATCAAATCAGATCAGATCAGATCAGATCAGGCGGCGGCGTACCATGAAGTCCATAGCCTGGTCGATCGTGAAGAACTTCTGGGCGTTGGTGCCCTTGAAGCCCGGAACGCGCCAGACCTGTGCGAGCGCCGACGGGCGGTCCGCGTAGTTAAAGGATCTGCCCCTGCAGTGAGCGTGCGTATAATTAGATAGATCCAAAAGAGACTGAGACGAGCAGAAAGGCGGCGAACCAGCGAGGGTAGATGCCGGGCTCGATGCCGCGCTGGACGGCGTAGAACTTGAGCTCGCTTCGGGCTGGGACCTGCTTGCAGCCCGGGTACGGGAGCTCCACGACGTAGCTGCGCCGCTTTCCGTCCCTGAACATGGCGACATTCCAGCGCGGACCGCGGAGGGTGTCTACGAGAAAGGCTCCCGCGATGCTCTCGTTCGGATCGGGTGCGGGCGCGGGCCCGGGCGCGGGCCCGAGCGCGGGCGGACCCGCCGGCGGCTGAGGCACGCGTACGGCGCCCTCGAGCTCGACGCTCGAGGGCGGCTCGCGAGCGGGTGCGGGAGGATCCGCCGGCGGCTCAAGCTTGACGCGCACGGCGAAGGACGAGGCAGGCTCGGCCGGTGGCGCGGCCGCCGGCGCCGTAGCTTCGCCGAGACGCTCAGGAGCGGATGAACGCGCTGCAGCTGCAGCTGCTGGCTCGTCCTCCATCAGCTCGCTCTCGATCGCGCTCCCGACGTCGGACCGCGCTCGCTTCCGCGCCCCGTCGTGCTCAATGGCCATCTGCGGATGCGAAGCGCCAATCACGCTGGGAATGCACGTGCGGGCGGGCGGGCACGCACGGGAATCCGAAGCTGCGTGCACTGCTCGACCGGGAGAGCGGGCTCCGGGGCGGTGCTCAACAGCAACGCGACGACGCCGGCGAGTGTATTCCGACTCCTTTCCGCATACTCCTCGAGCCGCGCGTACAAGTCTGCGCGTTCAAGGCCCAAGGTCAGCGATGCCGCGTTCTCCCTTCGCTGCCATTCGCGGACCGATCGGCAGCTCCAGGGATCTCGTTTCCATCCCAGCTCCAGCCGCCAGGTGCGGCGCGCGCGAGGCCGGCGGGATCGATGCGGCTGGGAAGAGAGATGATAGCGAAAGGCTGCAGTGCCGCCGCCAGGCTGCCTGCGATGTCTGCAGCTGCGTGCGTTGCCTGCGATGTGCGCTGTCTGGATCCAACCAGCTGGCGAAGACCCGCGCCCGTACCCGGCAGAAAGTACGGGCCCGTCCTTCGGTGAGGCGGGGGCATCGGTGGATGCAGGGGAGTGGGGTGGTACATATGGTACGGGTGGGACGGGTGGTACGGGGGTCCAGCGTACGTACTCGTACCCCCCCCCGAAATTTTAATCAATTTCGAATTCATTAAATTTCGCGCCGGCGCCCCGCGCGCGCGCGCCGGCCGCCCGGCCCGGGCCGGGCCGGCGCCTGTCCGCGCGCGAGCGGTACGTGTATACGAGCGGCCGGCCCGGATTCACGCCCGGCCAGGTACGTGTATACGTACTGGTCCGCCCGGCGGCCTGTTACTAAAGTTAACACGTTCGCGCCCGGCGGCCAGCAGCTGCAGCCCGGTTCTTGATCTGAATTTCTCGGATCAAATTAAAAGCTCAAAGAGAGTGCATATGTATGCATAAAATTTAAAAAGGATGTCACAGTGTGCACTGCCGCAGTGCGGGCCCAGCAGTACTAGTGGGGAGTGGCCATGGGAGGGAGACTCAGGGAGCTCGCCAAGTCGAGTGAACGGAGGGAGCTCAATTTGCAAGAGCAGATCACAGCAAGCAGATTGATCATGAATTCAATTGCAATTTTTTAAAATTCCATTGGGCACTTGCAACAAGCCCACACTCACGTGTGGTAAGCCCTGCCAATGCATGCCTGCTCCCTCAGCCTCCCTGTCTGTCTTAGCGTCAATGAGGCTTAGCGGGCAGCTGCAGCGCTCGGTAGGCGTAGACCTGGCCCTGCACCGTAGGCTGCACGCTGCTCCGGATCCGCCGCCTCCGTGCCATGGCCATGTATATGGCTGAGCCCCCCCGCGAGCTGCCATGGCTGAGCCCCCCCGCGAGCTGCCGGCGCCACTCTGCATGCCTCTGCCCCGGGCCCTCCCTGACTCAGTGAGAGCCTCGCCGCCGCCTGTGGGGCCTCGGCTCCGTCCACCAAGCCGCTGAGCCACCGTGGCACGCCGCCAGGCCGCCGGCACCGCGCTCCGAGGCTGCGCCCCATGGCCACCCGGCGAGCCACGGCGCCCGGCGGCTGCCCGCGCGCCTCTGCTCCGCCCGGCGAGCCCCCGCCCCGTCCACCAAGTCATGCCGCCAGGCCGCCGCGCTCCGAGGCTGCGCCCCACCCGGCGAGTCACGGCGCCGGCGCCCGGCGGCTGCCCGCGCGCCTCCGCTCCGCCCGGTGAGCCCCGCCCGTCCACCAAGTCATGCCGCCAGGCCGCCGTGCTCCGAGGCTGCGCCCCACCCGGCGAGTCACGGCGCCGGCGCCCGGCGGCTGCCCCGCGCGCCTCCGCTCCGCCCGGCGAGCCCCCGCCCCGTCCACCAAGTCATGCCGCCAGGCCGCCGCGCTCCGAGGCTGCGCCCCACCCGGCGAGTCACGGCGCCGGCGCCCGGCGGCTGCCCCGCGCGCCTCCGCTCCGCCCGGCGAGCCCCCGCCCCGTCCACCAAGTCATGCCGCCAGGCCGCCGTGCTCCGAGGCTGCGCCCCACCCGGCGAGTCACGGCGCCGGCGCCCGGCGGCTGCCCCGCGCGCCTCCGCTCCGCCCGGCGAGCCCCCGCCCGTCCACCAAGTCATGCCGCCAGGCCGCCGTGCTCCGAGGCTGCGCCCCACCCGGCGAGTCACGGCGCCGGCGCCCGGCGGCTGCCCCGCGCGCTTCCGCCCCAGGCCCTCGCAGCCCCTCGCCACGCCTCTACATGTACGTATACATGTACACCGCCGAGCCGGGCCTAACTGAATAATTATATAAGCCGTGGGCCCTTAAGCTTGCGTGTCCAAAAGGTTGGGCTTTTTCGAAGCCCCCCCCCCCCGGGCCCGCCGCCACTGGGCCACCTTATTAATATTCATCGCCGCCATATATTGGTCGGTGGAGCTCGAGCTCGAGGTGATATCTAGGGGGGAATATATATATTGTTCGGTGGAGCTCGAGCTCTAGGTGAGATCTAGGGGGGAAATTTATATATATATATATATTTCCCCCCTAGGTCTCACCTAGGCCTCGAGCTAGCGCTCGAGCTCCTCATCATGAAGGGGAGGAGCGAGGTTCCCGCGGCCGGGCCAGGCGCATGCACATGCCTAGAGCTTGCGAATCTCTTAGAATGCATATACTATCAATGTGGAGGGCTGGGGAGGCGAGGGCGCACGGAAATATGTGCAGGCCTGTCACAGTGTGCAGGATCGAAAATTTCAAGTTTGGCGTCGGCTGGGTTCTTGTGCTCTTTCGCCCCCAGAGAGCTTGCGCAAAGCTTGGAAAAGCTCTCAAATGAATACTAGTACTGTACGGATGGGCATGCGTGAGGATGCGAGGGCGCGCGGAAAGATGGGCAGGTTTGTCAAGGATCGAATTCTTGGGGTCGGCTGGGTCCTCGCGGCCCGGCGCATCTGCAAAGCGCGCGGAAGGATTTGTCTACATCTCAAATGCTTATACTATTGTTCCGCGCATGCGCCGCGGCGTGGGCGCGCGGAAAGATGTCCGGGCCTGTGCAGGATCGAATTTTCGCCGCCGGGTGCCTTCCTGCACTGTTCCGGCTCCGAAAAGCGGATCGCTGGAGTGCGCAGGCCGTGCTATGTCTATGCGCGTGAGTACGCATCGATTGCGTGCGTCGCGGGACCGGGCGGGACCGGCTGGGTCAAAGTTTCTGCCGACTCTTCGCACGGCAGTGTCGGCGGCGCCCGAAATCGAGCTTGCAGCGGTGCGCGCGCCCTCGGCTCTCATTCTGTACCGCTCTGGGGCGTTCCTGGCGCGCTTTCGTCGCGGGACCGGGCGGGACCGGGTCCCACTTTTTGGAGTTTCGCAATCGAACCGGGGTATAAATACCGGGATTAGTTCACGAGAGAAATTCGATTTTCGCGTGACGCCCACGGGAGAGCCGAAATTCGATATTCGCGCGACGGCCATGGGAGAGCGGTCTCCCTCGAGAAGCCACGATCGGAATTCCGCGAGACGTCCGGACATGTCGGCATACAAGTCTGAGATTTGATCCATGAGAGAACTCGATGGAGAATTGCGTGACGTCACTGTCGAGGTGTGTGCGTGAATTGATCCACGATGAACACGGGGTACGGACATTATATAGAGAGAACAGGAATTTCGTTCGCCGACCCGGATTTCCGACAAGCCCTGGGCCCCTGCGGGTCCCAAACATCGGGCGAAGCCTCAGCGGCCCACCTCGCGCCCCCCTTTTTCATCGCAGCCCGTTGCGGCTGTTGCTGGGTCGGCGGGGCAGGGAGAGGGAAAATTATGGGAGGAGTTGTCCTGAGAGGCGCTGTCCTAAGAGAATATAATTATGTAATTAGGGGAATTGGTTCAGCTGAGAGAGAATATAATGAGGGGAGGAGTGGTGCTGCCAATCAGCTAGCTGTAGTTGAGCTCGAGGCCCGGCCCTGAGGAAATTGAGGGAAGAGTGTTGATCATTAGAAGACGCGACTCGGCGAGGTTCTCGCTGCCAGGCGCATGCGCAGAGCGTGCGAATCGCTTAAACAGATTCTCAGATGCATACAGGATCGATGTCCAGGGCTACGGAGGCGAGGGCGCGCGGAAATATGTGCAGGCCTGTCCAGGATCGAAAATTTCGTGTCGGCTGGGTTCTCGTGCTCTTTCGCGGCCACAGAGGTCGCGCAAGGCTTCGTTTAGATCTGAAATGAATACTGTAGCGATGGGCATGGGTGAGGATGCGATGGCGCGCGGAAAGATGCACAGGTCCGTCCAGGATCGAATTTTCGGGGTCGGCTGGGTCCTCGCGGCCCGGCGCATTTAGAGACCGTGCGGAAGTCTTCTTCTATATCTCAAATGCTTATACTATAGCTCTGCGCATGCGCCGCGGCGTGGGCGCGCGGAAAGTTGCCCGAGGCTGTGCAGGATCGATTTTTTTTTTTGCTGTCGGGCACCTTCCTGCGATATTCCGGCTCCGAAAAGCGGATATCTGGAGTGCGCAGGCCCTGCTATGTGTATGCGCGCCAGTACGCATCGATTGCGCGCGTCGTGGGACCGGCCGGAACCGGCAGGATCGAAATTTCGGCCGACTCTCTGGACTGGAGCGTCGGCGGCGGCCGAAATCGAGCTTGCCGCGATGCGCGCGCTCTTGGCTGTCATTCTGACCGCTCTGGCGCGTCCCTGGCTCGCTTTCGTCGCGGGACCGGGTCCCACTTTTTGGGATTTCGCGATCGAGCCGGGGTATAAATACCGGAATTGATCCTGGAGGGAAATTCGATTTTCGCGCGACACGATTTAGGGGAGCTTCGAGTCCGAAAATAAATCAGTGAAGGTTGGCCGCCCGAAAGTTCTACTGTGTGACGTCGGAGACCGTTCGCCTTCATTGCGGAGGTTGCGAATCTGGACGCTCGGACCAATCGGACTCGAGTGGAAAAAAAATAGATGGAAACGTTCACCATCGACCTACGGAAGAGGCTTCGCCCGAAATTGGCAGGGCTAATATTAATTGGATGGACAGGGGTAGCTATAGCTATAGGTCGAAGGGGGCACGTTAGGGAAGATGGTGGGAAGAGCCGCGCGCGCGAGATGTCTACTAGCCTAGGCCTAGAGCTGGAAGGGCGGGGGATCCGGAAGGGCAAGGGCAGGGGAGGGGCAGAGCAGGGATATCGATGAGGGTGCAGGGCCCCCGCGCCCTATAGCTACAGGAGGTCATGCCCGGCCCCGGGGGGGTACGCCGCCGCCCCGTCGGGTTCGACCGAATCGCTGTGCATGTACCCCTCCGCCCCGAACGCGTCGGCGCTGCCGTCGACGTCCGCGGCCGCCGCGTCCGCGTCGACCTGCGAGCGTACCCCTCGATCCGCTCGAACAGCCCCGTCGCGATTCGAACCCGGGTCCGGCGCACCGCGTTCGCGTCTGCGAGCTGCGACTCGTCGACGGTGTATTGGTACGCGTCCAGCTGCTCCTGGGGGGTACGGCATCAGCACGAGCGGGTGGGGAGTGAAGCCAGGGAGGGGTACCGCCGCGGTCTCGGGGAGCTTGACGTCGGCCGTGCTCTTCAGCCGGCCCTCCGCGAGCCACGTGGGGCCCTCGGGGTACTCCGTTGCCAGCGGGAGCTCGCCCTGAGGTGGGGGGTTACGCGAATCGGGCGGCGGCGGTAGGGCGGGGGGGGGGTACGGGTGCGGCTACCTGGTAGCAGCCGGACTTTAGCCCGTCGGCGCCGTCAATCGCGAAGCGCGAGCCGTTGGGGCAGCACATGTATGTTTTCTGCAGGTTGGGGGTACGCGTGAGAAGCCGAGAGGGGAGCTCGAGGGGTACGGACGCCGGGCGGGAGGGGGCCTCGAAGGGGGGTACCTTGGCGTAGGAGAAGAGCACTTTGGCCTCCGGGAACTGGCTGGCCATGGAGGGGGTGCCGACCCACCAGCTACTCCAGCCGGGCTTTGTGTACAGAAAGACTGGCTGCTTCTCGCCGTTCTCATCGGCCATGCGGACCGGAGAGACGATCTGCGCGGGAGGCGGAAGCGGAGTCGTTGGCTTTGCACGTGGCCGCCGCGGACCGCGGGTTGCGCGCTCGCCCGGCCGGCGCCGACGGGTCTAGCTGGCGCAGCGGGGCTGCCGGGCGGCGCGGAGACGCACCGCAACGGGCGTGTCCAGAGGCAGACCGTTCGGCGCCCGATCCTGTGGGTCGCAGTTGCCCATGTCGATCGCTGCGGGCCGGGCGCGCGCCGGGGGCGGCGCCCGGTCAGCACGCGCCAGAGAGCGGCAGAGCGAGGCGACCGCATCGCACATTTCGCGTTGGGCCTGAGCGGAAGGCCGTTCGGTCCATCCGTGACCTGTGGATGGGGTCATCGCAGGTTGCCAAGCTGGCGGCTCAGCGGCTGGCGGCGGGCGCCCGCGGCCGCAGGCGCGGCGGGAGGCCCGGGCGCACGTAGTCCAGGTCGTGCGGCGACGTTAGCCTGCCGTCCTGAGACGCTGTGTCCCACTTCACGTAAGGCATCGTCGCCGACCGGCCCACGCTCAGGCTACAGCTTGGGTTCTGCTAGGAAGCGAGTTTTGCGTAGTAATGAGGAGCTAAGCTGTTCGCCGGAGGCCGAACTTAAGCTTGCGCGGCTGTGTCTTGGTCAGTTGGGGGTACACGATCCTTCGTTCTGGCAGCACTCGCTAGCGCTAGCGCTGGTCGACGACGTCGACGTTCGCTAGATCGCATGCGCAGCGCGGCGCGAGGCGATTCAGCTGCAGCGCTCTCAGCGCTTGCCACTTGGTACGCGCGCGCGCGTGCATGCGCAAGTCGACGTCGACGTCTCGGCCACGGTCTTTTTGCGATCAAATTGTTTCAAATTGCGATCTAAAATACATCACGCCAAGCTTTAAGCTTCAGAAACTCTGATCATGAGACTATATGATCACGAGACTATAGCTACTTCGAGAAGAAGAGCATTTTTGTGAATTGCAATCGATGTCACGAGCAAACGAAACGAGGATAGAAAGGCAATTGCAACTATAGCTAGCTATAGCTAGAGCTGCGACACTCCGTGAAATGAATGGAAAGCGAGCTGTGCATACATACGAGATGACACATACGTATATACGGATCAAATTCACATCTATAGCTACAGGCCCAAGGCCTACAGCCACCTAGCCTGAGCCTTACTTTACATCTGAGCGGCGAACGACACCGAAATCGATGCGGCTGGGGAGACGGGCCGCGGGCCGCCCGCGGAATTCAGGCCGGAGCTCGAGGCGCCGTCCTGCCAGCTCGAATTCGCCCCGGCCCGCGGGGTGCGGGGCCCGCCCCGCGCCGAGAATATGTTGCGGGGCTGCCCGGGGGCACACAGCGTCAGGCCAAACCAGAAAAGGCGGGATGCAACGATTGAGAGCTTAAGGAGCGCGGTTTAATTTCTTGTAAGGCCTTAGCTTAATTGAGCTCAAAATACCTTGAGGAAGTCGGACGCCTTCAGCTCGCCCTCGCCGGCCGCGGCGCCGTCGGAGGGCGGCGGCGCGGCGGCGGCGGCGGCCGCCGCCGCTGCCGCAGCGGAAGCGTTCGAGCGCCTGCGGCGAAAGCCGGTTGAGTTCTGAGGGGCGGGGGGGCGGGCGGGCGGGCGGGTCGCTCTAGCTATGAACAGGTCTAGAGCACGAAATGAATGACGTACCCGGCGAAGGTGGAGCTCCGGGGAAGGAGCGCCATACCCCTGCGGGGCGTCGCCGCGGCGGGCGCCGGCGCGGGCGCCGGCGCCGGCGCCAGTGTCTCGGAGGAGGAGGAGGACGGCGCGGCGGCTGCCACCGCTGCTGCTGCTGCCGGCGGGGCCGAGGGCGGCCTCGCCTGCCCCGCCGGCGCCGGCGCTGGAGGCTGCTCGGCCATCGCCTCCGCTATGGGCGCGAGGGCGCTGGCGAGCGCCGCCGAGAGGGACTGGGGCCGCCCCTGCGAGCGAACGAAGCGATATCATTATCATTTGCATGCATGCGTCTCGTTTAAAACAACGTTAGCGTTTCGATCAAGCATTGTAGCTAAATATAGGTACCGGGCTCATGTTCAAGCTCATCGAAGACGACGAGGACGAAGACGGCATCGCCACGCTGGGCGCGAGCGAGCGATCAGCAGAGCAAAGCGAAGCAAAGCAAAGCGAAGAGAGGAGAGGGGAGGGGAGGGGAGGGGAGGGGCCGGCCGCTCACTTGGGGGTCATGGCCCCGAGGGGCGTCGGGGGCGCCAGCGTGTTCGCGCTCCGCGGCGTGCTTATCCCCGACGTGAACGTGCTGCGAACGAAGGGTTGAGAGAGGGGGCGGCGGCTTCTAGCTACATAGATGGGCTAAGGAAGAAGCATGGATCGGACTGGAGCTATAGGCCAGGCGCGGCGGCTTCTAGCTATAGAGAGAGGGCGCGGCGGCTTCTAGCTATAGGCCAAGGAAGAAGCAAGGCTATAGGCTCTTTGTGTGTTTTAGGAAGGGCGCCGGCTGGCTCCCAAGACGTCGGGCTTCTAGCTATAGCTATTGGGAAGAACCATCAGGGCGGGGCGGGGCGGGGCGGGCGGACCTGGAGCGTGGGAGGAGGCGGCGGGCTGCGGAGGAGGAGGGGACGTAGCCCAAGGCGCCCATCTCCCGGCTCGCCGCCGCCACCGCCGCCGCCGCCACCGCCGACTCCCGCTGCGGGGGAGGGGGAGGGAGGCGCGTCAGCGTCATCCGCGGGGGGGGGGGGGGGGGGGGGGGGGGGAGGCGGGCGCCCGAATCTCCGGCATGTAAATCTCTCCAAGTGAATCTGATCCTTTCGCGCCGCTCTCCCAGACTGGATCCCTACTCGCTTCGCTAAAAGGCCGGCTCTAGCCTATTCGGCTCTAGATAACCTACTCTTAACCTATTCGGCTCTAGATTTTTCGGCATCTAATCTAGCTATTTCTTATAGAATCGCTTCCCTATTCGCGTCGCATGGCACCTTGGCGGCGGCGCGGGCCTCGTCGGCGGAGGAGTCGGGCGGCGTCGGCGGCTGCAGCCGCACCGCCGGCGCCGCCTGCGCGAGAAGGGAGGGGGCGGGAGGGAGGGGGGGAGGGAGCGCAAGGTCAGCGGCGCGGCGGAGCGCACTGTAGCTGGGGCGGACGGAGCGCTAGCGCACACTATAACTGGAGGCGGGGTCCGCGCTTTAGGAGGATGCTAGAGAGGCTGGAGGATTCATGACGCTAGACATCCTTGGCTTTAGGATGCTAGGATGCTATGATGCTTATGATGCGGACGGGGGCGCGGGGCGCACGAGGAGCGGGGCCGGGGCGGCGCCGGCGACGGTCCACTCGGCCGCCGACGAGTAGTCCAGCTCGCGGTCCGTCTGAAGAGGGGGGGAGTGAGGAGGGGGTGGAGGGTGGGGTGGGAAGGGGGAGCGGAAGAGTAGGGGGGGGGAGTAGGGAAGAGGAGGGGAGTGAGGAGGGGGCGCGCGGAGGGGTAGCCGAGCTGAGGGAGGCGCCTAGCGCCTCCGGCACACCCGCGAGGGACCTAATTCCCTCGCCTATATTCTTCCGGCCGAACAAAGCTCGACTAAGCTCAGCTGAGTAACGTTTTCTAAGACGAAGGGAGCTGAGGCCCCAAATTGGCCGCCTCGGGAAGAGGGGGTGGATGGGTGAGGAGGAGGAGGAGGAGAAGGAGGCGGGGTACGGCACCTCGGTGGCGGGCTCCTCGGGCTCGGGGGAGGGCGGCCCCTCGCGCACCCGTGCCCGCGTCTGCGCGCGCGCCGCCCCCCTCCCGATCAGAAGGAGGGAAGAAGGAGGGAAGAAGGAGGGAAGGGGGGAGGTTGAGGAACGGATAGGACGCGAGACGGAAACTAGTATCCGGGCTCTAGTATTCTAGATAGCCGGGGGGTCTTGTATTCTAGGAGGGGGGGGGTTGCGGGGGGGGAGAAAGGGAGGGGGAGAGCTCGGACCCCGTACAAGGCGGGCGGAGCGGGGGAGGGGGGGAGAGAAGGGGCGGGGGTAGAGGGGGCCGGACCTGCTGGCGGTTGTGGGCGGCGAAGGCCGTCGCCTCGCTCCACATGCCCCGCGCGATCGCCTGCGCTCGGATCAGATCAGATCAGATCAGATCAGATGAGATCAGATCAGATCAGATCAGATCTGATCCGAGGGATAGGGGGGTACGCGAGGACCTTGGAGAGGGAGACGCGGACGGCGCGCTCGCCGCGAACGTCCCGCGCCTGCGTACCCCGCCCCGCCCCCCGCGATCAGCGGAGCCCCTCAAAACCTGAGCATCTGAGCATCGAGCTGGCGTCTCTGAGCTGAGCTGGCTTAGATCGAGCGGTCTCGTGATCAGCGGAGCCCCTCGCCGGGCCGAGAGGAAGCGCGCTGAGCATCCCGCTCGCTCTCCTGCACCTCCTAGAGCGAGCGGGGGGCGGGGGGGGGGGGGGGGGGGGGGGGCGGAGGCCGGGGGCGGAGGGGCGGGTCGCCCGCGCATACCTTGGCCCTAGGCCGGACTACGCTACTCTAGTTTAGGACAGGCTAGACTAGGACTCTAGGCTGGGCTAGGACAGGCTAGGACAGGCGCCGGGGCGGCTCTCTCCTCTTCCTCTCTCTCTCTCTCTCACTCTCTCTTAGGACAGGCTCCTCTCAAAGGGCGGGGGCCTTGGCTAGTCTAGGTACCTAGGTCAAAGCTACCCAGTCTAGTCTTGGCTAGGACGGGCTTAGACGTCTAGGACAGGCGCCGGGGCTAGGGCCTTCTCTGCTCCTTCCTCTCGGGCGGGGCGCGTACCTTGGCCCAGGCGACGATGGCGACCTCGGCGGGGCGGTCCGAGGGGCCCTCCACGCTCATGTAGAACCACCCTGCGCCCGCGCCCGGGGGTCAGAGGGGGGGGGGGGGGGGGGGGGGGGGGGGGGGAAGGCTATGGGACGGGGGTACAGGCTCGGAGACTGCGGACCGAGGCGGAAGGCGGGGTCCGTCGGCTCGACGACGAAGCGCGCCTCGTGCCCCGCGAACCGGTGCTCCCACGTGCACGCCCCTGCCCGAGGGCGAGGCGCGGCTGTTAGTCGTCTTGCTGCTGGATCGGGCTGGCTATGGCTAGGGTGCCTTGTGCTAACTAGATCGGACTAGCTATAGGGCGCCTAGATTGCACGCCCCTGTGGGAGGTCAGGCGCGGCGGGGCGGGGGCGGGGGGTGAGCGGCGGGTGGGTGGGTGGGCGGGCGGGCGAGAGAGCGGCGTCTAGAGCGCGGTCCGGGTAGGACGGCTGGGCTCTAGAAGATCGGCTGGGCTCTAGAAGATCGGCTGGGCTCTAGATGATGTAGAAGCGCTAGATCGGTCGCTTTTAATCGTCTTTTCCTAGACCGGGCTAGGGCGCCTTGGACCCAGAAGCGGGCAAAAGAGAGGGCGCGCGGGCGCACCGGCCTCGGGGAAGGGGCGGGCGTTGCAGATGCGGAGCACGCCAGAGGCCGGGGCCGCCCCCGCCGCCCGCGTCCGCCCCAGCCGCACCCGCACCGCGAACGACCGGTCCGCCAGCTCCATCTGCACGCACGGACGTCAGCGGACGTAGACTCAGCAGCGGCGCCATTCGCTCGGCGCTGGACGGTACTCGCTTAGTTTCACCGATCTAGATTTGGAGCACTTGGACGTCTAGACTTGGGTCCAGGCCACGTGGCTAGATCTACAGCTAGCTAGACCACTTGGACATCGAGACTCGCGATGAAGCCGAGGAGGGTCCGCCGTTAATTAGATCTAGACCACTTGGCTAGATCTACAGCTAGACCACTTGGACATCGACATCAAGACTGGCAACTTGCGTTGAGGCAGAGGAGAGGGGGGGTACCTTCACTTTAAAGAAGACCAGGTCCGGGGCGTGCCACGCCGCCCGCAGCTCCCTGCCGCCCCGGCGAGCGCGTCGGCGACGGCGAGGAGGGAGAGGAGGAAAGGGCGGGTGCGGGGGAGGTGATCTGGACACCGCCTCTGGGTTTGTTCTATAAACCGATTCGGCGTCCCGCGCCCAGGGCGCAGCGCCAAGCGGCGTCAGCCTCTAGCTATGCGGGGGCGGGCGGGGGCGGACGGCGGGGGGGGCGGTGATCTAGACACGCGCCGACGATGGCCGGGCGGCCAGCGCCCAGCGCCCAGCGGCGCCAGCGTCTAGCGGTGGGTGCGGGGCTCCGGGACCCCGGGGCGGGTCCGGCCTCACCGGCCGAGGGAGAGGGGGAAGGTGGAGTTGGAGCGGACGGCCAGCTCGAAGCGCGCCGGGCTCGTCCCCGCCCCGTGCACCGCTGCCGAGGCGAGAACGGCGTGTTAGTTAGTTAGCTTCCTGGAGAGCTAGGCGCGGCTTATATGAAGGTTATAGCTGGGCAGCGAAGGCTCAAGCTTATATTAAGCCGGGCGGAGACCGGCTTCTTAAGCTTGGAGGGCTTGTATGTATGTTGGAGGGGGTACGATTGCGGACCGATGAAGAGGGGGGTAGCGCGGAACTCGGGGTCGCTGTCGTCGATCACCATGTAGTCGTCGCCCTGGGGGGGGTACCGCGAGGTCAGCGGGGGAACGGCAGCGGAGGAGGGGAGCGAGGCCTCGAGGCTTCGGGGCGGGACGAGGGGGGGGGGGGAAAGGAGGAAGGGGGGTACCTCCTGGGTGGACTTGTAGTGGTGCCGCTCCTGCGCGCGCGCAAAGGCAGAGGCCGCCGGCGTCAGACGAGGGGGAAGAAGGGAGCGGGGGGTACGGCTCGGGGGGCGCCCAGGCCTCGCCATGCTCGAAGAGATGCCCTTCGGTTGGCTTGGGCTTAGAAGCGGCTAAGGATACCAGCCTAGCCCAAGGGAGGGCGGGGTGGGGGGGGTTGGGAGGGGGGGGGGGGCAAATCGGGGGTACTCGCCATGTTGGGCTCGTGGTAGAGGAACGAGCCGTAGAGGTCTGAGCGCGCGCGCCGCAGAGGGACGATCAGGGCTGAGCGAGCTAAGGGTTGAGGGCCGACCGCGGCCTCTAGCTCTATCTTATAGCGAGCTAGCGAGCTATCTAGTCTATCTAGAGGTGATCAGGGCGGAGCGAGCTAAGGGTTGAGGGCCGACAAGATAGAGCTCTTTAGCTCTATCTTGTCTAGCTCTATCAAGCTCTCTCTGGAGGTGATCAGGGCTGAGCGAGCTAAAGGTTGAGGGCCTTATGGGGAGTGGCGGTCACTGGGGACGCGAGGCGTAGCGCGAGGCGGGCTCCCGGGCGGAGTGGCGGCCTTCTATCTTTTGACCTCGAGGTGATCAGGGCTGGGCGAGCTCCGGGCACGAAGGCCGACCGCGGCCTCTAGCTCTATCTTATAGCTAGCCCCTCTATAGCTAGCTGGCCCCTTCGGAGGCAGGGCGGGGCGGCGGGGCGGACCCGGGTCGCCCTCGACGGCCTTCAGGTAGATCACCAGCCGGCTCGCGTGCTCCGGCGTGTCGAACCTGAGGCGGGGCGGGGGCGCGAGGTCAAGTTGGTGGGTGGGGGGCGTGGAGGGGCGGGGCGGCGGTGGGGGCCGGGGCGAGGCGGGGCGGGGCGAGGCTGCCCATCCCACATCTTATACACCTCGCCCATGCCATCGCATCGCATCCCATCCCATCCCATCCACCCTTAGACTTGTCCATCTCGTCCAGACACACTGGCGGCTGGGGGCGGGCGGGGCGGCGGCGGGGCGCTGGCTGACCGGTAGTGTAGGTACTCGCTGGGGCGGACGGAGCCGGCCGTGCTCTCCCCGTGGTGCAGCACGCTCTGGTCGAACTGCCACCGCTCCGCGTGCCCTAGAGGAGAGGAGAGGAGAGGAGAGGAGGTTAGAGATAGGGGGGAGGAGCGCGGCTTAGCTTGGTGGTTCGAAGGTACGCACGCATGACCTCGCGAATCTCCCGCAGACCCTCGTGCTGCGGGGGTACGGAGAGCGGTCGGACGGGGTACGGGGGAGCGCCGGAGGGGGGTACGGGTGCAGGGGCGCACGAAGTCGCGCTCGCGGGCGGCGAGGGGCTTGGGGGCCGACGGGGCGGGGGGCGCCGGTGCCTCGGAGGAGTACACCACGGGGGCCGGGGGCCCCGACGGGGGGGTACCGACGGAGAAGGGCTCGGCGGAGTACTCGACGTCGGAGGGGAGGTCGTCGTCGTCCAGGGGTACAGGGGGCGGAGGGGGGGGCGCGAGGGGGTTCCGGAGGGAGCGGGGGGCGGAGACGCGGAGCCGGGGGCGGCGTACCCGCTCGGACCGGGCCTCGCGGGGGGGTACCGGCGCCATCCCGTCCACGTCCGTGGCGCTGCTGGCGCCTGTACCCTCCGCGTCCGACTGGGAGGAGAACAGGCCTCCAAAGTCGGCCGGGAGGCGGAAGCGCGGGGGGGTAGGCCGCCCCCGGCCGTGTCGCGCCGCGACGGGCGGCGCGGGGCCCGCGGAGGGGTCCAGAGACGGCTGCCCCGAAACGTTCGCCCGAAGGAACGAGGCCGCGGACTGCGCGGGAGGGACTCAGCGGTGAGCGAATTCAAATCGGCGGTCGATTGGAGCTGCGAAGCCTGCTGGGCGGGCCGCCTACCTGCGGGGAGGCCCCGAACGCGTACGAAGACTCGCCGGCGTCGCTAAGTGCCTGTGGGCGGGCCGCGGGGCGGCGTAAGCGGCGAGAGGAAGGGGCGGCTGGAAGCTTTCGCTCAAGCGGGGGACAGAAGCTGACTGACCGAATCCGCCGCGGCAGAGGCGCGCTCGGCCTGCGCCCCCGCGAACGGGTCGCGTACGCGAGTCAGAGGCGCAAGCCTGCGGCGGTCGGCGGGCGGTGGGCGGCGGGCGGCGGGGCGCACCGCCGCTCGAGAGCCTCGGAAGCTGCTCAAGCGCGGGGTGAGGCCGGTGCCGTCCGTGGCAGCCTGTGGTGCGGGCGAGATTGGAATCCAGAGAGAGAACGAAGAGCGCACGACCGCGGCCAGCGGTCCGCGCCCGCGGGCGGGCGCACCCTCTGGACAGACTTGTCGAGCAGAAGCTGAATGCGCCCCAACTTTCCGTCCACGCCGCTGAGGTTCGCGCGGTCTTCGAAGCCCCCGGCGGCGGCCGCAACGGCTGGCGCGGCCGCGGGCGGCGGCTGCACTGGCGGAAGAGGCTGCATCTCAACGGACTCCGGCGGCGAGGGCAGCATACGAGAAAGCATCTAGCTTCGCGGTCAGCCGCGAGCGGCGCCGCGGCCGCTGTCGGGCGCGGTCGGGCAGCTGCTAGAGGCTAGCTGGAGAGAGTCCGGCTTTGCGATATCGATGCCGCCCGTCAGTGCCGCGCAGCTGCTACGCGGCCGCACGAGCTTAGCGGCTGGCTAGCATGCGCAAGGAAGCTGGCTACCGGGTAGGACTTTCTTTTCTTTTGAGTTTGCGGGACTTGCAGCGAATTGGGCGCGAGGGTCGGCCCCATGCGACCGGTTCGATCCCCCACCCCATGCGAGCCTTAAAGCTTTGCGACTCAAAAATTGCGAGGCCGCCGCCGCCGGCCCGCCGGCCCGCCGCGGCGCCGCCGGCGCCGGCCCGCCGGCTGCGGGCGAATTCGATTTCGAAGCCCGGCCTCGGAAGCCCATTTGCATGCATATGGGCCAGCAGCGAGCTCGAGGACGCCGATATTCGATATCGATCGCGGGGGCGGCGGCCCGCCGGGCCGGCCCGCGCGGCGGCCCGGCGCGCGCGCGAGACCGGTACCGTCGACCTTCGGCCCGGCCCCGGACTCCGAGCTCGAGCTCGAGGCTCCCCGCCGACTCCCCGCCGCGCCGACTCCCCTGCCCCCGGCCCCCTGGGCGCCGGCCAGCCCCTCCCCCCTCCCCCCCCCTCCCCCCCGCCCCGCCCTCCGCGCCCCGGGGCCGCGGCCGCCCCTCCCCGCGATCTCGGAGCCTCGAGCTCGGAGTCCCCTAGGCCAGCCACGCGGCCCATGTCCATGGCCAGTGCCCCCAACCCTCGAGCTCCGCGCGCACGTGGCCTCCACGATTCGATCGGGTGCCCACGATCTGTATTCTTGTTCATGAATTCGAAGGGTTCCCCCCGCCCCCCCCCCCCCCTTTCCCCCCCTCCCCCCCGCTCCCATACGGTCCGGCCGAGCCGTTAACGTTGGAAACAGAGGCGCGTGGGGAGGGCGCCAACCCCCTTCCTGCCTGGCCGGACAAATCCGAGCAAATTTGATTTGCACCCCCACCCCCCTCCCCGCCTCCTCCCCCGGCCCTCAGAGCTCGAGCCCCCCCCCCACCCTTCCTCGAGCTTCCCCCCGGGCCCCCTCTGTTCCGGTGCGCACAACGCGCCTGGCCTGTCGGCGCCAGGCTGCCGGGTCCACATGCCTCGAGCTCCCGGAGTCCCCTATATATGGCGCTACTAGGCTAGTTAGCCCCCATGGCCCGTTCGCGTGGCCAGCGCCCACGCCGTGACGCAGACGCCCACCCCATATATATGCATCCAGCCAGCGCTAGCTATAGCCCCTTCCTGGATGCAGAGCTCTCAGTCTCTTCGGCCAACGTTAAAACGCTAGGTGTAGACGTACATATTATATCACATATGCATCGGTTATTAATTCATAACCGTCACTCACACAGTCAACAAAATCAAAACTGTACACTGCACACTGCGGCATCGCGAAAACGATCTAGCATCTGTTCACAGTAAGAGCTCTCAGAGTCTGCACGCTACGTATGTATACGTGCTACGGTACTATAGCCTAGTAGCGCTAGCTGCGCACATGTACAGAAATCTTTACAGCTGCAGCGCCCTACTTTATTCATGATCGTGCGCTGATCTTGATCTTGATTCACTGGCGAACTCGAAATCGCGATCGTGACCAGCGAGTCGGTCGCGATCGGGCCCCGGAGTACGATGTACAGCCCGAAGGGGGCCTACACGAGCGCCAGACCAAGGGAGGCAGCGAGGGCGAGGGCGAGGGCGACGAGGGGGGCGGAGCGGGCCAGGGGCGCCGCCGCCGAGTTGCTGCCGGTGCCGCCGGTATTCGAGCCCCCGCCCGTCGTCGTCGTCAGGGGGAGAGTGCGGTCCGTGTTCACCTGTCAGTTACGCGCACGTCAGTTTAATTTACGGCAGTTACGGCAGTTACGCGCGTCAGTTGCAACGTTTAACGGGCGCCCGGCGTACCGAAGAGACGGAGGCGCCGCCGAGGCTCCCGAGCTGCCCGCTGCTAGCGAGGGTCGTAATCGTCCTGCGAAAGGTCATGATCAGGCATTTCTTTCTTCGCGATATTGTTTTTCGCGCGAGAAAAAAATGCGAGTTCGAATTCAACTCGAAGTTTCAAGCACGTGCACGCACGAGAGGATGGAGGACGGCGTGGTGCCCGTCTGGGGCGTCACGATGAACTCGACGAGGAGCTGCTGCACCTGAAGCGTGCTACGGCGGGACCTGCCGCGCCGGCGATCAAGCTTAGGGAGGAACGGGCGGAAGAGGAGAACTAAAAGAACACCCACCGGCGGGCACTCCTAAGAACGGTGACCGACGCGACTTCCACCTGCGCTCCTATCAGTGCAATCGCAGGCCATAATACTTTCAACTAGCAAAATCTATTTCAAAACCGCTGCTCTCGCTGTTCGAAACCGCCAAGCTTAAGCCATAGCTCACGATCATATATATCAGATCGAATAAAAGCGCCCTTTAATCTATATGATTTCGGCCCGGCCGCGCGCGGCCCTAGGCCTGCGCCTAGCTGAGCCGAATTCGAACGCGGAGCCGGACCTTGGCGGCGGTGCTTCCGATCTTGGCCTTGAAGTCCTCGGCCGCCTTCCTCGTGTCGAGGCTCTTCGGGTCCGCGAGCAGGACGACCGACTGCGCCGAAAAGAAGCGAAGTCGTCGATCGACATCGGCTCAAGTCAGCGAGGCGCGCGCCGGATCAAATTGTATACAAAATTAAAATTTTAAATTCGAGCCGTGCCCGGCCGCTCGCGCATACGCACCGCGGAGACGGAGGCTGGAGAGGGGGGGGGGGGAGGAGTTGAGGTCAGGGGGAATTCGAAGAGGGTGGGGGGGGGGGGGGGGGGGGGGGGGCAGAGGGGGAAGGGCGAACTGCGGGTCATGAGGCCGCTGCGAGGCCAGAGTTCGAGTCAGGGACCAGAGGCTCAAGAAGCTGAAAAGATATTATATATAGAATCGAGGGGTACGCACACGCCGTAGGACTTGTCGGCGGGGCAGGCGGGCCGCGTGGCCGTCGGGAAGTTCGCCGGCACCGAGTCCAGGCAGGTCAGTTGGCCGACGCCGTCGAGCACGGTCGGGACCGTGAACGCAGCCCCGGCCTGATAAAGATTATAATTAGATTAGACTAGTTACATTAGATGTGGTGTTTTAAAGTGATCTAACTAACTTAGTTTACTTAGTCGTTATAATCTATGGAGGAGGACGCGATTGGAGGCGGATCCGGAGGAGGGGGTGTTGGGATCGAGAGGGGCGGATTTGGTCACCGTGTTGTTGTCGGCGGCAAGGAGAACGTTCACGCAGAGCGTGATGGTCTTGGTCGCGTCCGAGCCGTAGCCGAGGCACGTGTACGTCATCTGAGGGGAAAGACAATTCGAAGGAGTGAGTGAGATAAGGAGATAAAAAAAGAGGCCGGGGCGGCTTGAGCTTGGAGCCAAGCCGCGGCTCGGCTTGCCTTGGTGCCCGAGTAGGAATCCACGAGGCAGGAGAGCGTCGGCGCGTCCTGCAGGAAACAGAACGAGGTTCCAACGATCAGTTATAAGCAAGCAATTGCAAGCGCAGGCCTTCTTGACAGCCGCTGAGCCGTTCGGAAAGCTTTTAAGCTAATGATATGGAGGGATCCGGACCTTATATGTGAATGCGACCATCACGCCGGCGCTCCCCACGCTCGTGAAGCGCATCGTGAAGGCGCCCTGCGCATGAATGAAGGGCGTAAATTAAAGGCTCGGAATTAGAAGTGAGCGGAGGGCAGGGCCCGGCCGCGGGCGCCTCAGACTCGCTGGTGTTCTTGCAGTCCTCGCCGGCGGCCTGTGCCCGTACCCGTACACGTCAATGGATGATCAATGGATGACCGATATATCGATATCATCCAGCATTAAAATTTTCCGAAGTTCGAGCCCTCACGCACGCTCCAGGTGCCGAGGAGCCTGCGGCAGTCGCCGGTGCACGCCCTGTACTGCTGCACGAACGCCTGCGCACCACCCAGGATTAGAATTATAATTAGATCTAGAACATAATTATATGCCTCGCACCACTGCGATGTCCCCGGCGGGGGCGGAGGGCGTCTTGGACGTCGAAACCATCATGTAGAGGCCTGGAGAGGGCCGGGCCCCAGGCCGCGCCGATCAGAGCCTAAGGGGAATGGGGGGGGGGGGGGGCGGTACCGGAGGTGAGGGCGCTGACGACGGTCCAGGTCATCGAGACGTTATTGCTGCCGGCGGCGACGGCCTGAGGGGGTACACGATCAGTTCGCCTGGTGGTGGTACTCGAGAAGGGGGGGGGAAGTGTCGGGGGGGGGGGAGGAAGGGGGGGGAGGGCGCCGGATAGGTGGGGGGAGGCTTAAGCTTAGGAGGGGGGGGGGGGGGGGGGGGGAGTTCGGTTGCGAAGGAGCAATGACGAGCGGTGGCTACAAAGGGCGCGCGCGAGAGGAGGGGAAAGGCGGCCGCGGCCGGGCAGGGGGGAATTCGAAGGAGGGCCGGGGCGGGGCGGGGGTACCTGGTTATCGACGATGACCGTCGCCCGGCTGGCCGCGAGGGGGTCTGTCGCGCTGGACGTCGCGCCGCTCCTGGGGCCCGCCAGGGCCGCCCCCAGCTGCGGAGGGCGCGAACGAAGGTTATGCATATGTGCATCCGTGATCATGAGAAGCTTAGCTTATATTTAGCTAAGCTTAGCTCAGCTTAGTTGAATTGAATGTTTAAATTTAACGAACCGTCTCGCCGTTGTACTTGTAGAGGGCGACGGAGAGAGCGCCCACGTTCTTCGCGTCGGACTGGAGGAGGTACGTCGAGCCTGCGTGGCGCGGCGTCATGATCAGAAACATGACCTGAGACTAAAGCTTAGGGTCAGAGATCGAAGCCGCACCGGTGACGAACGGGACGGCGGCGCGGCTCCACAGTCTGCGGGCCCGACCGCATTCCCGGCCGAAGTCAGAGGCAGGCTAGATTTAGATCTAGGATTTAATTGTAGCAGAGGCGGGCCGGGGCTTGCGCTGGGGGCTCGGGGCTCAAAATCCGACGCACACGGCGGCCTGCTGCGCGGTGACGTTCCCGGAGGAGGCGGCCGCGACGAGGTCCAAGAGGGAGGGCGGCGTCGTGAAACGGAGCTGCCCGGCTGCTTAGAAATTCCAGGTCAGATCAAATCGAATCGGATCAAATCAGATCGGAGGGGTACGTGCACGTGCACGTACCGTCGGACCCGACGGTGGCGAGGCCGGCGAGGCGCATGAAGGTGACCGAGTCGGCTGGGGCGACGAAGGCGGGCAGGGCCGCAAGGTAGCACCCAGGGGCCGAGAACGACTCCGCCACGCACGCTGAATTCGAAATTCGAATCAGGGGCGGACGTCGACGGATCAAATTCAAATTTGATCCGGATCAAATTGTGCGCGCGGCGCGCGCGCACGGGCGGTGCCGGCGACGAGGACGATGACGGCGCCGAACTTCTCATCGGCGGGCATCGTGTAGGTCGCGCCGGCGGTCGTCTTGATGGTCAGGTTCGTGGCCACGTACGATCCGGGGGTGGGCGTCCTGCCGCGCGCGATGATCGTGAGCTCTTGGTTCAAGCTCTAGATCTGAATAAAGCCTAAATTAAACTTTCAAAGTACTACGGTAGGCGCTGGGCCGGGAAGGACTATATTGAGCTCGTGAGCTCTTTTGAGGGGTCTAATCTAAATTCATTTAAATTGGTCCCGTTTCACTGGGTCCGACGGTCCGGCCCGGCGGCGCATGCGCACGAGGCCGCGAGGAAGTCTTCGTAGGCCGCAGCGACGCGGTAGAGGGCGAAGGTCGACTCGGCCCCGACGCTGGCGTTCGTGCTCGACAGCGAGAGCTTCACCTCCGCCCTGGGACGGCCGCGGACGGGATGAGCTCGAGGCGAGGCGCGGCGAGGCGCGGCGTGATCGTGATTACGGACCCGGGCGGGACGACGGCGAAAGTGGCGCCGCGTACGGCCAGCGCCGGAGAAAAGAGGGCCATGTTCGAGGTCGTCAGCGTCAGACCTGCGGGCCGGGCGCGCGCGTAAGATACTATTACTGAGAAACAGAGAAGGAATCGCGGCTGATCCTCGACGCTCGGAACTAGCGCACCTCTGGTGAGGGTAAGTGCGAGCCCCGCGGGGAGCAGGCCTAGGGCGCAGAGGAGGCCGATCGTGGCTAGGAGCGCGTAGGGGCGCGCGTGCGCGCCGGCACGCGGGCACATCATCTCTCCTGGTGTCAGCTTTTGGCCTGCGGCTGCGCGGGTGCACGTGGTCGGTTCGGCGGCGCGCGCGGCGAGGCCCGAGGTTTGCTGATCATGAGCGGCGCCCGGCTAGCGCTGCTAGCGCTGCTGCTTGCACGTACCGTACACGTGCCGAGCAGGGTCCGATCAGCGACAGGCACCGGCCTAGATGAGCGTACGTATACGAGCTGGCCTGGGCCGCCGGGCTGAGTGATGCGTCTGCAGCTGTGACTTTGCGGCGCAGGCGGTGACCGGAGCTGTTGTTCAGTGAGCACAGTAATACGGCCGCATGCGCAGTAGACGTAAGTTGACCCAGCAGCAGCCACAGTACCGTGCGCTCTCTAACTTGGTGAAGACGCAAACGCTATGCCAGCTCCCGGGGGTAACGCGCCTAACGGCGGCGTCCGCTGTGACGGGCTCACCGTGACACGTAGGGTCGATCGCGAATATTAAAGCGCGATCATCGGATATCGATGAGCTGGCGACGCTTTCTTGCTGGTAGGCTGCTTTGATCATGATCATGGTAGCCGCTGAGCCGTCGCGCTAGCGTCGCCAAGAATAGCAAGTGCACTGCCTGGCGCTAGCGCGCGCTGCATGCGCAGGGGCTTCCGAATTCGAACATCGGCCGCGGGGCCGGGCAGGGGCTGCCGCAGTGCACGAGCTATTCCTTGCCGGGCGCGAGCAATTACGCGCTCGCTACGGTATACTGGAGTCGCTAGTGCGAGCGCGCGCGCGCGGGCGCTTTTTGATTTCGAGCGCTTTAATTGATCATGATTTCGGCCGACCGGCCCAGGGCAGCGGCCCCGGCATGCGTAGCCCGGGCAGGGCGGCCGCGCGATCGCTTTCTGGAATGCATACGTATATGGCGAGCTGCCGCAGTGCAGCTGAGCCGGCTGAGCCGGCGCTAGCTAGGCCTCTAGATCTAGATCTGCGCGCGCGCTGAGACTGCGCATATGCATGCGCATGCGCATGCGCGCGCGCGCGCCGCGCCGGCGCGCGGCCAGCCTAGGCCTGGCAGGCGTCGCCGGCGCCCCGCGGCCGGCGGACCGGACGATAATCCTTGATCGATATCATGACGCCCGATTCCGATTCCGAGGCCTAGGCATACACTTGATCGATATCGATATCATGAGCTCGCATGCGCAAGCGCTGGCTCGAACACGAGCCGGCCTCGCGCGCGCTCATCCACACGTAGATCTAGAGTTAATACGAGGAGTCTCTGCAGCTGCCAGGCTGGTTACGGTCATGGAGCGCGCGCCGCGGCTGCGCGCGGCCGATCGCATGCAGCTAGCGCTAGCGCTAGCGCTGCGCGCTCTAGCAATTCAAGCGTCTTGTCGATTCGGCGAGTCGTACTAGTATGCGCAGCTGCGAACGCCCGGTCGCTATCAGCTGCAGCCACGGCCGCTGAGCCAGTGCCGGCGCGTGTGGGAGGCGCGCGCCAGCGTGTGGCCGATTTCTGTACCCGGGCAAAAAAAGGGGTTTAGGGTGAAAGCAATCAGAGGCCCTGCCCTGTTCGCTGGCGGCGGTGCGGAGCGCAGCCCCAGAAAACGGCGACATCACAGTTTAGCTGAATCAAGCCCCGCGGGGCGCTGGACGCGGCGGCTCGAGGAGGCGGCCAGGCAGCAATGACAGCGAGCGGCTTCCCCGCTTGCCAGCCGTCGCCAAATGACGCGGTGATCAAGATAGAGGAGTTGAGCAGTCGCGGAGCCTCCCCCAGCGAGTCCTCACCGAAGGGCGAAGGAGACAAAACATCGGCGAAGCGGGTGTCCCACAGGGCTTTCCAGGAAGAAGACATCGTCGATGTTGACGTCGGCGAGTCTTTTTCGTGGTCACAGCTCCTGAAGTTCCTCGGCCCCGGTTCGCGCTGTCGGCATCCACACCCCCCGTTTCGCTTCCTGACCCTCCGCTCCCCGGCAACGTGCAGGTTTCCTTGTCTCTGTGCGTTGCCTTGCGTTTCCCGCGGATGCCGGGGCCCCTCCCCTCGCGGCCTCTGGCATTCCGCTAGTTGCTCACACACTGGGCGCGCAGATCGCCTACATCGACCCCGGCAACATCGCCGTCGACCTTGCCGCTGGCGCTCAATTCGGTTACACGTGCGCCTTACCTTGCCTCGCCGCGCCGCCCGCCCCGAACTTACCCGCTGACGCCTCCTCGTGTCCGGTTCCTCAGGCTCGCCTGGGTGCTCATCTGGTCGACGGCGCTCGGGCTCCTGCTTCAGACGCTCTCCAGCCGCCTGGGCCTCGTGACGGGCAGGAACCTCGCGCAGAAATGCCGCGATGAGTACCCGCGGCCAGTCAGCTACGTCCTCTGGCTGCTGGCCGAGCTGGCGATCATCGCGGCCGACATCCCGGAGGTGAGGACGCGCCGCAGACGAGGGCTCCGCCCCGATCTGAGCCGCCGCCCGCAGGTCGTCGGCACCGCCTTCGCTCTGAAGTTGCTGTTCGGCATCCAGCTCTGGGTGGGCGTCCTGATCACGGGTCTGGGAACGTTTGTGTTCCTGGCGCTGCAGCGCTTCGGCGTGCGGAAGCTCGAGGCGTGCTTCGCCATGTTCATATTCGTCATCTCGGCCTGTTTCGTGTTCGAGGTGCGACGCGGCGCCAGTTCGCCGTGCGGTATGCGCGCGCTGCTGACGCGCACGCGACGCAGATGTTCCTGAGCAAGCCGGACGCCGGCGCTCTGCTCGAGGGCACGGCCCTGCCTCGGCTGGACGGCGACGGCTCGATGTTCCTCGCCGTCTCCCTGCTCGGCGCGGTCGTCATGCCGCACGTGCGCATCCGCCGCGCTCGTCCCGCGCAATCCTGCGCAGGGCGGCCCCTGACTTGTCGCGCCGGCAGAACCTGTACCTGCACTCGGCGCTGGTGCAGTCTCGCCGCTTCGACCGCACGAACGTGAAGAAGATCCGCCAGGCGAACCTGTACAACGTGCGCGCGACGCACCCTGCCAGCCGCCGCCTGCGCCGCGCCGGCCGCAGTCGCCGACGTCGCCTCCTCCGCCGCGCAGCTTATCGAGAGCGGCGTCGCCCTCGCCGTTTCCTGCGTCGTCAACATTGCCGTCCTCGCCGTCGCCGCCGCGTGCGTTCTCCGCTCGGCGCCGCGCACGGAACACGCGTGCTGAGGTTTTCCCGCAGGCGTTTCTTCCCGTCGAACGCCGACGACATCACTCTGGAGGACGCGCACCGGCTGCTCGGCGACGTGCTCCACAGGTGCGAACGAAGTTATAATGGGCGCGCCGGAGATGATTTGATTCGAACCCCGTGCCGACCGGACCGCGCCGCCCCCTTTCCGCAGCAAAATCGCGCCGATCGTGTGGGCCGTCGGCCTCTTGGCGTCCGGCCAGAGCTCCTGCATCACCGGAACCTTCGCCGGCCAGTATGTCATGGAGGTGAGTCACGCCGGCGGCCGGCGGGTCTTTGTGGGCCCGCCCGGGATCGAACCCGGGTCCGCGGCAGGGCTTCGTGGAGATGCGCATGCGCTCGTGGATCCGCAATGCGATCACGCGCGGCTTCGCCATCGTACCCTCCCTGGCCGTCGCGCTCACGTCCGACGAGCGGGTACGCGTTTCTTCGCCCGCTCCGCTCCGCCGCGCCGCTCCGCTCCGCCGCCCTCTCCTGACGTCTCCTTCCTCGCAGGGCTCGAACGCGCTCATCATCTTCTCCTCCGTGCTGCTCTCCTTCCAGCTCCCCTTTGCCCTCCTACCCCTCCTCAAGTTCGTGGAGAGCCGCCGCCTCATGGGCCAGTTCGCGTCGACCGGTACCCACCGTCCCGCGTCCCGAATGACGTACACCCCCGCTCACTCGCTCGCTCGCTCTCCCACGCAGGATTCGTCCGCTACGGCTCCTGGGTCGCCGCGTGCGCGGCCATTGCCGCCAACCTGGGGCTCGTCTGTATGACGCTCCTGCCCGCCCTGCCGGACGGCGGTTCGGCCCTCTACGCCTCGTACTTCGCCTGCGGCATCGTCGCCGCGGGGTACATCGGCCTTCTGGGGTACCTGATGTGGCGCCCGGTCACCGGGAACAACGCGGACCTGCCCCCCATGGCCGTCCCGGCGCCCGTACCCGTCTCGCGCGCGACGGAGCGTACCCCCCTGCTTGCCGCCCCGGCCCACGCGGAGGTGGCCGTCGTCGTCAAGCCCCAGCACGCGTACGACCGGCCGCGCTCGCTCAGCATGCCCTCTACCCCCGTGGACGATGACGTCAACGACATCCAAATCGCCGCTGCAGTTTAGGATGGACGGCCAGACTTTCACCCTTTGTTTCCTTTTCGCCTTTGCTCAGTTCAGCTCGAATCTCTGAAGGCGGTGACAGTGTCCGCCTTACCCGTGTTCAATCATTGTGACAGCCTGCGTTCGTAGCTATAGGGTAGGAAGGGAAAGGTAGGCTGGTGCCCGGCCGAATCGGCCTCCAGGCGCGCGCGCCGCTCCGTTTAGTGGTTTAGATCTTTTTCAGCTTCGCCACCATTCTATAGGATATTTTTGCCTTCGCCTTGACGAAGCATTAGCGTTTTGCTGAAGCCGTGTATCTACAATTGCAGAGCGCGACGTTCTTCTTCGAGTATTTCACGAGAGGCAGCAGGGCCCCGCCTTGGCGTGGAAGTAGGCAGAGACTAGGGGCTTCGCGGCCCGGGCGAGGGCGTGGTCCCCGCGCAGGTACTCCTCTGCGATCTCGCGCATCCGCCCCGCCCCGAAGGCCGCGTAGTGCCCCGGGAGAACGGTCCGGACGCCCTCAAGGGATCGGAGCCGCGAGAGGGAAGCCCGGTACGCGCCCACGTCGCTCCCGGGCAGCCAGTCGATCAGCCCGCCGTCGTAGAGAGTGTCCCCGGAAAACAAGAGCCCAGCGCGTCGGTCGAGTAGGCAGACGCTGCCGGGGCTGTGCCCGGGCGTGCTGCGTGGTACCGGTCATCAGATAGATCAAATTCGAATTTGATCCGCCCTAGAATGTCGGGGCGCACGGCCGCTCACCTAAGGACGTCGAGCTGCCTGTCGCCCAGGTCCAGCGTGTCGCCCTCGCGCAGGACGCGGATCCGCTCGGGCTTCACGGGCCGCACGCGGTACGAGGAGGCCCGGAAGCCCGGCGAGGGCGGCGCCGCGAATTGGTCGTCCGCCATCCATGTGACCGTGCGCACCTGGTCGGCCGCGCTCAGCGCCTCGGCCTCGTCCGAGTGCACGGCCACCTGCGCGCGGGCCGGAAATCGATTGAATTCTCGCGGCACGGACGCTGCTCGATCGAGGCGCCGCTCCGCCGATTGGGGCGCACCTCGTCGAAGTCAGCGAGGCCGCCGCTGTGATCGAAGTGGATGTGCGTGCACACGCAGAGGAGCGGGCGCCGGCGCGCGCCGTCCACTGCAGGATCCGGATCGGCGTCGATCAGCCTCGATGCGACGAGGTATTCCCGCAGGTTGCAGACGCCCAGCCCTGGATCCCGAGGAGGCGATATCAATAGCTAGAGCGAACAATAGCAAGCGTACGGCGCGCGCGATCCGATCCAGCGCTAGCGCCATGGCCAGCGATTGCGCACCGCTGTCCACGAGAAGGTCCAGCGAGGTGCCGCGGAGCAGGTACACGTTCGCGCGGTTGCCGGCGAAGTAGTGTGGCTCGTCGATCCGAAGCACGCCGTCGACGCCGGGCACAGGCTGCGTGCGGAACCAGGACCTGCCCGAATCGGCCGAGGCCATCAAATACGGGTAGCTGAGTGGTGAGCTGAGCTAGCTGAGCGACGAGCCGAGCTGAGCCCACGTTAGCCAAGCAAGTGTGGCTCACTGTACCCCTCTTTGGCGCAACAAGATGGCGACGGCGCAGGCGGCTCGCACGAACATCACCCTCCGGGGATCTACAGAGATCGTGACGGAGTTCTTCGGTCCGCGCTGCCCCGTTTTCGCGCCGCACCCGCCCAGCTCACCGCTCTGCGCCGCAGGCTATTCCATCAACTCTATATTGTACCAGCGCGGTATCTATCCTCCGGAGACTTTCACTCGTGCGAACAAGTACGGCCTCACGATGCTTGTCACCAACGACGAGGGCCTCAGCAAGTACCTCGGCTCGGTCCTCACGCAGCTTTCGGGTGCGGAGCCGCGCTTTTGAGTGCCGCGGCTTTGCTATTCATCCCTGATCCGCCCCCGCCCGCCCGCAGAGTGGCTTCTGCACGGCCTCGTTCAAAAGCTCGTCGTTGTAATCACTAGCGCGGAGACGCTCCAGGTCCTCGAGCGGTGGGCTTTCGACGTCGAAACGGACAAGGATGTCGTCGACGGCAAAGTGTACGCCCGTGCCCTCCCTGCGCGCCAGCCCGGCTCCCACAGTATCGTCTGCCAACCGCCTGGCGCAGGAGCACGCGCGAGAAGTCCGAGAAGGAGATCATGGGCGAGATTCAGGCTATCATTCGGCAAATCACCGCTAGCGTCACCTTCCTGCCCCTCCTGCAGGAGGCCTGTGCGTCCTCCCGCCAAGCGTGCTGCCCCGCGTTCGCGCTCGCTGCTGACGTGGCTGCCACCGCCGGTGCTCGTCAGGCACATTCGATCTGCTCGTGTACACGGATCCGAAGTGCGAAGTGCCGCAGTCGTGGGAGGAGAGCGACCCGAAGTACATCAGCAAGTCACAGGAAGTGCGGCTCCGCTCCTTCACGACCAAGGCACGCCCGCCCGCCCGCAGCACCCTGAGCTGCTTGCCTGCCCGCGCTTAAATTGATCGCAGGTGCACAAAGTCGACGCTATGGTTGCATACAAGGCGGACGACGACGTATAGCCGGCCGCGGCTGCCTGTGTGGGGCAAGCCCTCGGGACGCAGTGCAAGATTCATTGAACTTCGGCAACTTTACTCTCCAGGGTTGCATAGGGAGTCTAGTATTTGCTATGTCACAGAGTTAGACAGGAACTGTTCAATTCGCTATCCGCAGTTGAACTGGCAGGTCGCTGGGGAATGGGGCTGGCCGAGTGGGCTGACGGGATTCAGAGGGCGAGGCCATGCATGAGGCTCGAGGCTGGCGAAGTTGAATCAGTAGCACGCGCGCTAGCCTTTCACCGGAGCACCCGGCCGCGCGCGGGTCCACGTCCGGATCCCGGAGCCCGCGGCCCGTAAAATATAAAGCTTATATTATAACCCGGAGCCCGCGGCCCGTAAATATCATGCCCGGTGGCGCTGCGGCGCAACGGCTACAGCTAGCGCAGTATAGACCAGAGTGCACATGGCCCGCAACCGATCCGGTCGCCCGCGGCCTCCCGTGCGGCGCTGGCCGAACCTTCGGCTCGTATTTCGGAGAGCCCTGTCCTTGCCCTGGCCCGTCCGACCCGACTCCGCCCCAACCCCACAGAGCGATCCCGGCGGCTCCCCGCGGCGGGCAGGATGCGAGGGGCTCAGAGGACGGCGGCAAGGCCTGCCCGCGTTGTGCACACGGGAGGGCGGGAGGTGACTGTCCCTAGGGACGGAGGCGCTTATACGATGGAGCCCGCAGCCGACGCGATACGGGGCCACAGGTCGGCGCACTCCTTGCCGACGGGGCCGGTGATGGCCGAGCCTGCGGCGCGGGCGGGCGGGCGGGCGGGCGCGGCGCGTCAGCCGGCGCGCGGGGCGGGCGCGGACGGGGGCGGGGCGGGAGAGCTGGGGGGTAGAGTGGGAAGGACCGGCATCAGCCCCGAAAGATGATTTGTAAAGAGTTTCATCACGTGGATAAGAATGAGCATTTGGTCATCACTCTGCCGGAAGAGGAAAGGGGACTAGGGCGGGCGGGACGAGGGCGGCACGCAAGTCCTGGCTTCAGCCCCGAAAGATGATTTGTAAAGAGTTTCATCACATGGATATGAATGAGCATTTGGTCATCATCGCGCAGGGAGCTTGCGGGATCGCGGGACCCGAGAGGAGCGGGCCCGAGCGCCCCAGGCCCGGGAACCTAGGCGGGGACCCGCGGGGAGCCTAGCAGAAAGGAACCCCACCGCTGCGCGGCGCGCGCACCCTTCATCTCGCCCTTGGGGTTGACGATGACACCGGCGTTGTCCTCGAAGAAGATGTAGACACCGTCCTTGCGGCGCCACGACTTCTTCTGGCGGATGATGACGGCCGGCATCACTGCGCACGCGCCCCGATCGGCCGCCGCGCGCCCAGCCCGCGCCGAGAGGGCCCGCACCCTTCTTGCGGAGCTCGGGCTTGCCCTTCTTCACGGTGGCCATGACCATGTCGCCGACGGTGGCGGCCGGCAGCCGGTTGAGGCGGCCGTGCACGCCCTTAACGGCGATGACGTACAGGTTCTTGGCGCCCGTGTTGTCCGCGCAGTTCACGACCGCGCCGACCGGGAGACCAAGGGTCATCCGGAACTTGTTGCCGCTGGCACCACCACGCCCTGCGCAGCCGTGCCGCACCCGCGGTCAGCCGCCGCGCGATCCTGGGGCGCTCGGCTGCCGCTAGCTCTGGTGGCTGCCGAGCTATCGCATCCAGATCGCCCAGAGCGCCGCGAACGCACCCCGCTTCGACATGTTTGTATCTGCGAGGCCAGCACGATCCGATCGGAGGCGCGGCGGAGGTCAGCAGCAGAAGAAGTGACGATCACGGGTTGCAGAGGGCGGGAGGCGGCGGCACTCGGCGGGGATCCTTCTAGGGGTCTAATGGCATCGATTGCGAGCCTCGGCGCCGGTCCCGGAGGCTGGAGAGAGGAGAAGGCGGGTTTTTTGGGCGAACCTTGCCGCACTAACACCGGGCGACCGGGCGTACCCCCCACCAGCTAGACCCCCTCCCGAAAGGAATGGAGAGGGAGCCCCGCGAGAGCGGGCCCCGCACGAGCGGGGAGCGGCGGAACTTCAATAGGCTCGCCAGCCCCCGCGGCAGCCCCGATGCGACCAGCCCGACCCCGGACACCGACCACCAGCCAGAGCGGCGCGCGTCGATAGATGCCATTCGGAGGAGCGTGGACTTTGGGAGGCGAAAAAGCATAGACCTCGGCAGGAAGGTGAGCGCCCCGCGGGCCGCGGGTCACATATGATCGTTGCGGGCGGGAGACGGGTGCCGCGGGCGAGGGCTGCGCGGGCGGCGTGCGGCGCGGGAAGCATGAAAAAGAGAAAGAGAACAGCACTGCTATCAGCGATCCGCGCTGGCGGGCTTGCTCGCAACCTGTGGCGTGCTAGAGCCACAGCAGCATCCCGGCAGCGATCGCAGTGCCGGCGGGCCGCGGAGGTTGCTCGTAAAGCATTAGCAGAGTGCGAATTAACCTCTTCTGATCCCTGCCGCGCCACAGAGTCTCGAGTTTGCGACCGAGCGGGTCTCCAAATTCTGGGCTTCTCCCGTGCAGATGCACCAGGACTCTCGCAACAAGAAGCACAAGCACATTCTTAAGTACGACCCGGGAAAGGGTGCGCGCGCCTCTGCGTGCGGCGCAGGAGCGCGGTCCCTCTGACACGTGTTACGCGCCGCGCTTAGCGCTCGGCTGGAGCTCGATCTTCCATCTCGAGTGGTCCGACTTCAAAAGTGGAATTTTCATTCGTACCATTATCCGTGAGCGCCCTCGCCGCCGGGCCGCGGGCCAAGCTAATTGAACTCGCGGCGGCTCCGGGTGCAAGTGACCGGCATCGCGGCGGCGCTCGGAGCCGTCTCCTGCAGGACAGACGACTCGGGCAGCAACTGGTCGTTCTGCCTGCAGCAATACGAATCGACGGACCTGCTCGTGTTCTCGACCCTCGTCTCCTTCCTCCTCACCCAGTTCGTCGCGCAAACCTTCTCCCGATGGTGGAGCATGCGGATGCACCTCGCGGCGTGCGTGATGTCGCAACGCCCTTAGAGTTCGCTGCACCGTCCAGACATCAACCATCCAGACGCACCGCGCAGGGTGCAGGGACGAACGACGGACTTCTGCAGGCAAGCCATCGCGTATGTAGACGACAGCACCCGCGGGCAGGAGGCGCGCCCCGTGCCGCGCGCCGCGATGCGCATTGACGCGCCTATTTCGACACCGCTCACGCGCACGGCGGTTCGCGTCGCGGCAGGCGCGGCACGAGCTGACGCGGCTGATGACGCTGGCGCACGCGATGGTCTACAAGCAGGCCCGCAAGACCGAGGGCGCGCACACGCGCGCCGGCTCTGCCTCTGGCCTCTATGCCTCGCGATGTGACCTCTGATCTGATCCTCAGACATGGGCGACCTGCTGGAGGCGGGAGTGATGCGGGAAGAGGAGTGGGCGGCCCTGCAGCCGCGCGCCACCGGCCGCTACGTCATCGTGCGCCGTACCCCGCGCCCGCGCTCTTCCCGCCGGTTCTCCGACTATTTATTATAGCCCCACTGAGCTAGCTAGCCCCTCACTGAGCTAGCCCCTTCGCCCCGCCCCGCCCCGCCGGCAGGTGCTCACGTGGCTCTCGACGCTGATGCGCAAGACGGATCACGCCGGCCTGCTACACCAGCCGTGCGCCCCGCCCCCGCCCCGCCCCCGCCCCGCCCCGCCTCCTCCCCAGCCTCTCTAGCGTATGGGTTCCCTTCCAGAATCCCCCGCCCCGCCCCCGCCCCAGCAACGCCCCCCCCCCCCCCCCCCCCCCCCACACACACACCTACTCCCCTTCCCCTTCTCTCTCTTGAGAACCCGCGCCCCATCCCCACCCCGCCCCGATCCCAGCTGCCAGGCGCCGTCCGGCGTCACCTTGAAACTGTCTTCGCTTCCTTCCCTCTTGAAACGTCGCCGTTCTTCTTCTCCTTGGGCCCTCCTGAGCGCGCGCGTGCGCGCGCGCAGGAAAGTCTCTCTTTTGATCCTGGACAACACCCTCGGCATCTTCCGCCAGAACGCCGCCGACTGCCTCGGTGATTGCTGTACCCCCCGCGCCGTACCCCCCCTCCCGGGGGGTAGATCGCCGTCCCTACCCCCGCATCCGACGCGGCCTTTCGCTCGCAGTGTACCAGAGCACTCAGATCCCCTACATCTACACGCGCCTCATCGGGCTCGTGACCCGGGTACGCCGCTCCCGCGCCTGGGCGACCGTACCCCTTTCTCGCCGACCGACGCTCCCGCCGCCCACGTAGATTCATCTGATTTTCATCTGCGTCCTCGCCGGTACCCCCCGACCCGGCTCTCTTTCATGTACTCCGTCCTCGTCCTCGCCTGACATACTGTACTCCCAGCCACCTGGTTCTCGACGGGAATCATTCAAAAGGTACCCCGCATGCTTTATATCTGTATCCCCACGTCGCAGGTATCCCCCTGATCTCTGTGCCCCCGCAGTCCGTGGACAAGCTTATCTACGGTGTCCTTCTCGTGTTCGTGAACTCGGTCATCTACGAAGGCATCTGCCGCTTCCACAGGGGTACGCAATGCTCCGGGGTACACAGATTCGAACGTCACGCCCACCTTTTCCCGCCACAGAGCTCTACAATCCCTTCGACAAATACGCGGTGCGGTCGCGGTCCCGGGATCGAATCCGAGCAAGGGCCCGTTCGTTCGCTGACCGTACGCTCAGACCAACTTCCCGACGCGGCACTACTGGGAGACGATACGAACGCTGACCGGCGCGCTCATGGAGACCCCGCCCCCTCCCCGACCGTCGACGCAGGTGCCAAAAAAGGTTGCTTTTGCGTACCCCCTCCGCCCATTTCGTTCGCGCAGCCGCCTCGCTCGAGCGGCGCAGGCGCACACGGCCGAACCCGTCCCGCCACCGTACCCGCCACAGGGCACCCCCCTGCACCCCCCAAGGCGCCCCCTGTACCCCACGCGAGCCGCGTACCCGCGCGCTGACTCTACTCCCTCCCCCCAACCCCCGCAGCCCGACATCCTCCTGGACGGGCCTACCCCCCCGACCTCTCCCCCCCTCAAGCCGGCCGCGTGGATCAAGGACGCGAACGGGTACCCGCCGCTTCCCGCCTCCCCACGCCGCCGCCCGCCCCCCGACCGCTGCGCAGCGCGCCCAATGGATCGGCCCCCGCCCCGCCTCCGGACCCCAGCCCTGGCCCAGAGCGCCCAGCACCGCCCACCGGCAACGGGCCCAACGCGGACGGGTACCCCCCTCCTCTCGGCGCCCGCTCCGCCGCGTCTCGTCTGACGCTGTACCCCCCCGCCATCGGCAGCCCGCTCCTCTCCCAGCGCTCGCTGGCGTTCGTCGGCTTCCGGCCGGTGTACCCCCCTCCCGAATCCAACTCGGCATCTTTCCTGCAGCCCTCCTCCGCGCCCCTCTCGCCCCGCTCCGCCGCCGCCTCCTTCCCCGTCCACCCGGTTCCCGAACGGCCCCACGCGCCTTCGGCAGAGGAGGAGGGACCAGCCTCCGCATCCGCCTCCGCCCCCGCCCCCGCCCCCGTCTCGGCCCCCGCCTTCGCGCCCCCTCCGCCCTCGCTCGTCCTCCCTCCGCCCTCCGGGCCGCCTTCGGAGCATGCGCCGTCGCCGCCCTTGCCTGCGTGGGAGGAGGGCGCCGGCGAGGAGGAGGCGGAGCCCCGCGGCAGCCTCGGTATCGAGGCGCTGGACCTGCCGTCAAGCCCCGGCGGAGGCGGCGGGAGCCGCCGCCACAGCTCGCCCAACCCGTTCTTCTCTGGCTCGCTGGGCCGCACGCACAGCGCTGGCGCCGAGCGGACGGGGTCGGCGGGCCGGAGGGGCAGCGATGGAGCCGGAGGGGGAGGAGGAGGAGGCAGCGGCGAAGGCCTCCTGGAGGGCTCCCTGGCCCGGTCCAAGCGGTTCCGGACGATGCCGGACCTCGCAACAATCGCGCGGGGCGGGGGCGGAGGCGCCGGCGCTGGAGCGATCGAGTGGATTCCGCCCGACTGGGCCCCGCCGCCCTCCCCCGGGCGCGGCCACGCACACTCGGCGGAGCCGCCTTCGCCGCCTCGTCCCGACCAGTCGCCGGCGCCGGCGCCGCTGGCGCCCAGGGCCCAGACCCCTAAGCGCCCCAGCTACCTCCCCCGCGTACCCTCCGGCCCCAGGCCCCCCTCCGGCCCCCCTCCCCCCGAAGAATACCCCGTACCCCCCCACGTCCCCCCCGCCACGCCCTCCCCGGCCCCCTCCCGCTCCCGCTCCCCCTCCGCCTCCGCCGTACCCTCCTTCTCCGCCCCCGATACCCCCCCGTCGGCCCTGCGGCGACCCTCCAAGTTAGGCGCGTCGTCTACCCCCCCGCGGCCCCAGGGGCAGCAGGTGACGTTCGCCCCTACCCCGGAGGGCCCGAGCCCCGATCGGACGTACCCCTCCCCGGGCTCGGCGGCGGCCTACAAGCCCCCGGTAGCCCTCGGCAGCATCGTGCTCCTCGAGCTCGAATCCGGGCAGGAGGATTCGAAGCCGGGCGCGGCGAGTCTGCAGCAGGCGAACGGCCGAATCGGCTCTCCGGGGCGGGACGACGCGCCCGCGTGATTTTCTATCGCCCAGCGGCTGCTATACTGTTCAGTAGTTTGAAGCAGCGTTTCAGTGTTCCGTCTAGGACCCCCCAGTTACGATGATCCCCGCTTCGCATGAAAGAGGGCGCTTATCATTTCGAGCGCGGCATGCGCCCCGATGTACTAGTTGTCCCAGCCCAACAGTGTACTTGTACGTTGAATAATCTGATAGCTTTTCAGACGCTTTCGGATTTTACCATAGCTGCTAGGCTAGCTCTAGACTTCCTTACGTGGGCCCCCAGGGTCGCTGGTCGTGATTTGTGTGAAGTGTACTTCAAGGCTCGAGTCGGTGATTTACTTCGCTGCCCGGGTGCTAGTTGATACTAAGCATACGTTTTCAATTGCAGGTATACGTATGATACTCAGGACTGTAGCTTTGTAGAATTCGAATCGTCACGGTCAATTGCAATACAAATATTTCATTGATGCATCCGCCGGGCTGTACCTGATCATGACGACCGTCGGACAAGACTTTTCATTTTCAAGTTTCGATCATCGGATGGCGGGGCATCCCGACAGCCTGCATCTGGCGGCGGCAGGCCTACGTAAAAGAGTTCGAACGTCAACAGGATCCAGATCATGAGAGTCACTGGAGGCTAAAACAGTTCCAAAGTTCCGAATTCGAAATGTTATTACAGTAGTACGTACGCGTTACGTGCACATCATGGAACTCGAAGAAACGATCATCATCACGTAGACCTAGCAATATACTTAAATTTACTATGATACATGATTCCGTATCCGGATACAGACTGGATCAAAATTGAAATGACTCGATGAGGTCCAAGCCTGACCGCGCAAGCCGCAGTCAGGCGAATCACCCCCGGCCCGTAACGCCCCGTTCAATGTGCGGCGCGAATACGTCCGGATCCGGGGAACCCTCGAGCTCCTGCCCGGATTCGAACCCGAGGACGACGCTCCCGAGGGCGAGCTCGACCGGGGGCGGCGGGGGCGCGTAGGCGGCCGCCGAGCCGAAATGGGCGTCCCGTTTGTGCTGCACGGGTACGGGGGCGAAGGTCACTTGCGGTCCGGTCCGTGGACCGGGGGTACCGCGGCCGGCGCCGGCCTGCGTGGGCGTCTGGGCCCGGAGGGGTACCGCCGAGCCTGGCTTGGGGGAGGGAGAGGGGGAGGGGGCGGCGGGGGGCAGGGGTACGGGCGCGTGGGGATCCAGCGCGTGCATGTAGGGGGGCCCCGGGAGCAGGCTGGGGCGCCGCCGGGTACCGGTCTGGGGCCGGGCCGGCGAGGGCCCAGGACTCGAGTCGGGGGGGTACCGAGATCTGAGAGGGGGCGCCGGGTCCGATAGAGCGAACGGATTGGAAGGATGGGCGAGGGGGGGGGGGGGGGGGGGGGCGGGGAAACGGACGGTAGAGAGCTGACTCTGGGCGCGTCGTTCCCCTTCGCCGCGGCTGGTAAGTTCAAGGCAGGGCTTGGCCCCCGCACAGGCTGCTCCGAAAACGGCGCCGCCGGCGGCAGCGCGAGGGAGGGCGGAGCAGGCGGAGGGGGGAAGGCGGGAGCCGAGGCGGGTGCCGGCGCGTCCCCGTCGGTTGGAGGGTCGAGGGGGGGTACGGGTACGGGTACGGGAGCCGCAAAGAGGGGCGCGGAGGAGGGCTGCAGGGACGAGGGAGGGGACGATTCCGAGGGGGCGTACACGGGCCGGAAACCGGCATCGGAAAGGACCCTGTGGAGAACGGCGCGTCTGCCGGGTACAGCGTCAGCCGAGATGCGGCGGAGCGGGCGCTGGGAGGAAAAGGGTACCCGTCCGAGATGGGTCCGCTGGAGTTCAGGGCCGCCGGGGGCTCCGGGCCCGGGCTGGGGTCCGGAGGCGGGGCGGGGGCCGATCCGTTGGGCGCGCTGCGGGGCGGTCGGGCGGCAATCGCGAGCGGCGATGCGGGCGGCGGGTACCCGTTCGCGTCCTTGATCCACGCGGCTGGCTTGAGGGGGGGAGAAGTCGGGGGGGTAGGCCCGTCCACGAGCATGTCGGGCTGCCGGGGTGGGGGGGATGGGGTAGAGTCAGCGCGCGGGTACGTGGCTCGCGTGGGGTACAGGGGGCGCCTTTGGGGGTACAGGGAGGTGCGAGGCGGCCGAGAGTGTGCCGGCGCCACCGCTCCGCAGCGGCTGCTCCTGCGCCATGACCGATCGGTTTGATGCGCGCTGGAGGGGTACGCGAACATCGCAAGCGCTTCTGCTTCGGGCACCTGCCGGGGGGCCGGGCCGGCGCCGGCACCGGCGCCGGGCCGGGCCCGAGGGGCGGAAGGTACCTCTAACAGCCTCCCGCTGAGGGTCCGTATGGCGTCCCAGTACACGCGCGTCGGGAAGTTGGTCTGAGCGCGCGATCGAGCGGCCGATTAAAATCAGCGGATCCAGACCAGCTAGGAACGACCGCGCGCGGATTCGAGCGCGGGACCCCGCGCGCGTCCCGCGCGCGCGCGCGCACCGCGTATTTGTCGTACGGGTTCCACAGCTCTGAATTCAAGGGAAATGAGAAGATTAGACATAGTTATAATTAGACGAGATCTAGAACTTTCGCGTACCCCTATGGAAGCGAATGATCCCCTCGTATATGATCGAGTTCACGAACATGAGAAGAATCGCGTACACCAGCTTGTCAGCGGACTGCGCGTGCGGGGGTACAAGGATCGGCGCCGCGAGGCGGGGGTACATGGGCGAGAAATTAAGGGGTACCTTCTGGACGATGCCATTCGAGAACCAGGTGGCTAGGGGGATACAGGTTGTCAGGGGGGACGGGGGTACATGAAAGAGAGCCGGGTCGAGGGGTACCGGCGAGGACGCATGTCATCATCAGGTGCACCTTGGACGCGGGGGGGGGGGGGGGGGCGACAAATCAGAGGGGTACGGGAGGCCAGCGCAAGAGCGACGTACCCGGGTCACGAGCCCGATGAGACGCGTGTAGATGTACGGGATCTGAGTGGTGGGGTACACTGATAAAGGAGGTCAGATCTATTCGAAGTTTTTTAAAAGGCGCGGCGTAACCTAGTAGGGGCGGCCGCGGATCTAGGCCCAGGAATCCCTTGTCCCAGCCCGGCCGGGCGCGGCGTAGCCTAGCAAGCGCACCGAGGCAGGTGGCATCTAGGAGCCCTAGGATCTAGTCGGCGCGCCCCGGCAGGCCTACGGGATCTAGGCCCGGCCTAGCCCGGCCGGGCGCGGCGCAGGGGCGCACCGAGGCAGTTGGCGGCCTCGGCGCGGAAGATCAGGGGGCGTTTGCGGCCTTGCGGCCTTGCGGCCTTGCGGCCGATCTAGGCCCGGCCTAGCCCGGGGCCGGGCGGGGTAGCCTACAGCAGGCGTAGCCTACAGCCTATACGTAGCCTAGTAGGGGTGGATCTGGGCTTAGGGGTCCCTTATCCCAGGCTCTCAGCCCGGCGCGGCGTAGCCTAGCAGGTGCAGGCGCACCGAGGCAGTTGGCGGCCTCGGCGCGGAAGACCGCCATCGTGCTGTCCAGCACCCCGATCCCGTACCCCCTGCCAGCGACCCCGGGGCCGGCGCGGCGAGTATCAGTACGGGCGGGGCGCCGCCGGGAGGGGGCGGGGGCGGGGGCGGCGGCGGGGGCGGGGCGGGGGGGGGTCGTCGGGGGTATGTCTTCGCTTGATTTTGGGGCCGGGGCGGGAGGGGCGGGGGCGGGGCGGGGCGCACGGGGGGTGCATTAAGCCCGCGCGGTCGGCCTTGCGCATCAGCGTCGAGACCCACGCGAGGACCTGCCGCGCGAAGCTTAGCAAGCTTAAGGCGGGGAGGGGCGAGGCGAGGCGAGGCGAGGCGAACGCTAAGCAAGCTTAAGGCGGGGAGGGGCGAGTTGGCTGGCTCAGTGAGATCTGGAGGCTAGCTAGCTCGGGGAGGGCTATAGCTAGCTAGCTAGGACCTGCCGCGCGCGGCCCCCGGCGGAGTTGACCTCGGCGAGGCGAGTGATGAATATAGCTAGCTAACAGGTGACCGTAACTAGGAGGTGAGGCCGATCGGTAGCCTTTTGTCATAGGCCTAGGCCTGAAACGACCCTCTAGCCGAGGCCTAGGTCGAGCGCGGGCGCGGGCGCGGGCACGGGCGCGGGGGAGCGTCGCGGGGTATTGTACTGCGCACGATGACGAAGCGGTTGGAGGAGCTGGGCATGAGGGCCTCCCACTCTAGGGTGTAGCATCTATCTAGGGTCCTATAAAAAGATAGGACGAGAAGGAGGCCGGCGCACGATGACGAAGCGGTTGGAGGGGCTGGGCTTCAGCGCCTCCCACTCCTCCTCCCGCATCACACCCAGCTCCAGCAGGTCGCCCATGTCTGCAGATCAGATCAGATCAGATCAGATCAGGTCAGATCAGATCAGATCAGATCAGAGAGCCGGCGCGCGCGCGCGCCCTCGGTCTTGCGGGCCTGCTTGTAGACCATCGCATGGGAGAGGGTCATGAGCCGCGTCAGCTCGCGCCGCGCCTGCCGCGCGCACGCGCGTGAGCGGCGGTGTGCGTGGCGGAGAGTGCGCAGCCGGCGCCAAGAGTTTAGGCGAGAAAGGCAGTACTAGTGGAGAGCACTCGCTGCCATGCAGTGAGGCGGAAGAACTGGTCCGTGTCCCCTCTAGATCTAGCCGTCCCGGAGAGCTAGGGCGCGCAGCGAGGATCTAGGGCGGCAGCGGCGGCGACGCACCTCCAGCCCGCGCGGGCTGTCGTCGACGTAGGAAACGACTTGGCGAACGAAGTCGGCCGTGCGGCCCTGCACCCTGCGGGGCGCGCGCGTGGACAGATGATAAGGATGATGAGAGTGCAGGACGACAAGATGGCCAGATAGATGCTTAGATGCTACGATGTTAAGGAGAAGAGAAGATGCGCTGAGATCTAGATGCTAATATAAGCGGGCGCAGCTGCAGCAGCGCACGCTAAGATGCGAGCGAAGCGAAGAGAATTCGAAGGGACTATGATGCGCTAACAGATCTAGATGCTAAGATGCGCATCCGCATGGATTTGTATCCGCATGCGCGCAGTCGCGCACGCAAGGATGTGTATCCGCATGCTCCACCAGCGGGAGAAGGTTTGGGCGACGAACTGGGTGAGGAGGAAAGAGACGAGGGTGGAGAAGGCGAGCAGGTCGCCCGACGTGTACTGCTGCAGGCAGAACGACCACTTGCCGCCCGCGCCCGAGACGTCCGTCCGGCAGGAGACCGCGCCCAGCGCCGCCGCGATGCCGGTCACTTGCAGATCGATTAAAATTAGTTTAGCTCACCGGGATCCGGATCGGAGCAGCCGCTAGATCGATAAGCTTAGCTCAGGAGATCTAGATCGAGATCAGGAGCAGCCGCGCGGCATTCGATTAGCTTGCTTGGCACGCGGCGCCGCGCGCGGCGAGCGTGTAGGGGCAGGGACGACGCTCACGGATAATTGTACGAATGAGAATTCCGCTTTTGAAGTCGGACCACTGCAGATGGAAGACCGAACTCCAGCCGAGCGCTGGGGAGCCATTTATTATAATTCGGATGGATGGATTAGATGGATTAGAATAGACGTCCATTTATTAGTGATTAGATTCGGTGCAGGGGCCACGCAGATTTGATCCGTGTTCCGTGGGCGATCGATATCGCGAGTGCAGGGGCGAGCGCACCCTTTCCCGGGTCGTAGTTCAGAATGTGCTTGTGCTTCTTGCTGCGGGGGTCCTGGTGCATCTGCACGGGAGACGCCCAGAATTTGGTGACCCGCTCGGTCGCAAACTCGAAACTCTGCGCCGCAACGTCAGTTCATAGGGTTAGGACCTGCGAAGCTTAAGAATGAAAACTTGCAGCTCACCTTCCTGCCCAGGTCCACACTCACGCGCCTCCCGAAGTCGACGCTCCTCCGAATGGCGTCGATGGACGTCCGCCGCTCCGGCTGGCGGTCGGTCTCCAGGCCAGGGGTGTCGCCGCCGGTCCCGGCGGATGGGTGTAGGCTGTCCCGCCTGCTGTGCATCCTGCTGAAGCTCCGGCGCCGCTCCGGCTCGCCTCCCGGCTTTGCAGGTGCGGCCGTCCCGGCCCCGGCGGCAGCTGACGGTGCGCCAGCGCCGGCGCCGGCGGCGGGCGCGGCGGCAGCTGAGGGCGAATTCTGCAGCTGCAGCTCGGGGGACTTGGCTGCCGGAAGCATCCAGATCTGGGGCCCGGCGCCAGCGCTGTTTTCCCCAGCCGGGATCGCCCCGTTGACGTTCGAATTCGAATCCGCATCTGCAGCCGAAGCCGCTGCTCTCCCGATCAGGTTTTAGCTAAGCGCGAGAAGGGGCCAGGGCGCACCATGGCTGGGGCCTTCGGATACGATTTCCGCCTTTTGAAGCCTGTCGGCCGCGCCGGCCGCGCCGCGGCCCGCGCCCGCTAAAGATCTAGAGTCGAGAGATCCCGGCTGCAGCAGGTGCTGCTTCGAGCTGGAGATGGCGAGCACGGCCTGGGCGGCAGCCGCAGCTATCGCTGCAATGTCCAGCGCCGATGCTGCGCCAACCGCAGCCGGTCCCGACGCCGCCGCAGCCGCCGCCGCGCCGGACTCGCGCGCGCGCTGCTGGAGGAAAGGCGAGTGCGCGGTTTCTGGCCAGCCGGCGCCTTTCCTCGCGACGTAGTAGAAGCCGGCATCTCCGCTGACATCAGGCATGTCTCCCGCGGCGTCCAAGACCCCGAAGCACGCGTCCCGCGCGCTGTAGAAGTAGATCTCGGCGTCCGCTGCCGCGAGGTTCTCCACGCGCAGAGCGCGCGTCGCGGCCTGCAGCAGCTCCTCCTGCCAGCAAGTGCAGTTCTCGGACGATCGCACTTTGACAAAGGCGGGACCTGCGCGCGCGGGGCATCGGCCGCGGGGGCGGTGAGTACTTGTGGGCCGATCGGGGTCAGCTCTGCGCTAGGTAATGATCGGGCACGTCTACGTATGTCTTATGGGCGATCCGCACCTTGCACGCTCGTGATCCCGATCGGGGGCGCGCGGCAATCGCCGAGCACTTTGACGTGTACATAGCTAAGCCCCGGCGCGAGATCCCTCTCCAGGCCGGCGTTCTCGTGTTGCGTGCGCACCGGGCACATGTTCTCCCGCCGAGCGCGAGCCGCTGAGCGCGGTCGCGCAGGCGGCGCAGCTATTGCGGTGTAAGTTGCTCTCGGTCTCGGGGTACGTGCTCGATGCGCCTTGTGCAAATTTCAGCTCGCGATCGATGAATTTTACCGGACCGGCCACGCCTCATATGAGCTCGAGGCCTAGTGCGACGATCGATCATGATCGATATCATCCAATATCGCGATTCGCGATCGAAGCTGGGGCTGTTGGGGTTGCGGGGCTGCCCGCCGCGGCCCTGGCCGCGCTGCCCACCAAATTCTTTCCGAACGTTAACCCGAACTCTTTGCCTAATTGAGACGCACTGCATCAGACACACCGCCGCCGCACACGGGCCGCGCCGCTCCGGATCCAGGTCGCGGGCGGGGTCGGAGCGCCGGTCAGCCGCTTGCGATTGCGCCGCCGAGGCACAGGGCCCAGTGGCAACCATGGGCCCGGGGGCGGCCGGCGGCCTACAGCTACGGAGTGGGCGCGGCCGCCGGCCGGCGCGCGCTGTTGGGCCGCGAGAGAGCCGCGGCCGCCGGCTCCGCCGCCGGCGCCGGCGCCCCCTCCGCGCGGGGGAGAAGCTTACGGCAGCGCTGAAGGCCGGGCGCAGCTCGACGGCGGCGGGGAGGGCCGCCCCGGGGCCCCCCACGGGCCCCACCGCCGGCGTCGACGCCGCGTGCGCGAGCTGCGGGGGAAGGGGAGGCTCAGAGTCAACGTCAGAGAAGGGGGGGGAAGGGGAAGTTCAAGCTTTGGGGGTACGTCGAATTGGAAGGAAGGGGGGTAAGTGTACGGACCTGGGAGGAGCGCCGGACGGAGAGGAACGTCGCCACACCGCCTGACGGGGGAGGCGGTCAGAGTCGAAAAGAGCTTACACGCAGCTAGACCTAGACGAGCTGTGCAAAAAGGGAAGCCGCACAGAGAATCCCGAACCGATCACGCAGCTCGAGCTAGAAAAGCTATGCTAGGAGGAGCTATCAGGCTGCCCCCGCCCTCACTTAATCTAAATGAATGAATGATCTCTCCTTAACCCGATGTAAAGGAAAGCTCAGTAAAATATTAATGCGAAGCAGCAGTATAAAGGACGTCTCCCGCTCTACCTTCAGCCGAACAAACGATCCCCCGATATCTCACAGAGAACTCACTACCCGATCACTCACATAACGATCATGATCGCTAGATCTCCCGATGTTAAATAAAGCTCTAAATCTACTCAGATAAATATCGCGCACCGATCTTCTCGCGGGCGACCTTCCAGCGGGCGCGGGCGCGGCGGGCGGCGGCGAGGTCGGCCGCGTGCCGCCGCATCCGCGGCGTCAGCAGCGCCAGCAGCTGCCCCGCGTCCATCCTGAGGCGTAGTCGAGTTGGTTAGATAGATAGAGATTGGAGGACGAGTGGGGGACGGGTGGTGGATAGATAGATAGAGATTGGACACAGATAAATAGATAGATGGGCTGTAAGATTAGGAAGCGCACGTGAGGACGATGGTGTTGGTGGCGGCCTCGAGCGTGTGCCGGTACGCCGCCGGGGCGCCCTCCGCATCCTGCTCGAATGGAAGCGAGGGGGGGATCAGAGCGGGGGAGAGGGGAGGAAGAAGGGGGGAAGAAGAGGGGGGAGTAGAAGAAGAGATTAGCTTATTGTATACTTAAGCGGCGTTTCATTTAAGTTCAAGTTCATTGCAAGGATTGCAAGTTCATTTAGCGGTGCCGGCGCCGGAATGGAGAGAGAAGAGGGGGGGGGGGTAGCGGGGGGTACCGTGTGGGCGGAGCCGGCCGAGTCGATGATGCCGGCCAGGGGGGAGGACGGGGCGCTGGGGGTACCCCGGCCGGACTCCGGGGGCGGGACCCACTGCGCGCCCGGCCCAATCAGACGCGCCGGAATGTGCTCTTCAAGCGTTTCCTTGAAGGCAATAACATACTCTTAGCTTCTAATCTTAAGCTTGCTTTAACGCAGAAAGCTTTAAGACGCACGAAGTAGTCGGAGGGCTGGAGGACGCCGCAGCGGCGGACCGACCCGTCGAGGTTGACCTGCGCGAGAGCGCGCGGGGCCGTTAGGTCGGGGAAGGGCTTCCAGCGGGCGAGCGGCGAACGGAGGGAGGAAATTAAACGAAGAACGGATTCACAGGAGGAGCGTGGGCATAGATCTAGAGGGCGGCCGAGCAGCCGCCGCCAAGAAGCCTCGACAGAACTAGAGAGCGGCCTCTCGAACGGAGGGTGGAAGCAGAGAACAGAGAGCGTTCGGAGAGCTTCCAGCGGCCGAGCAGGTGCTGCCAGGAAGCCTCTGCAGAACTAGAGAGCGGGGGGGTACAGCAACAGCGGACCTGCGTGACGACGACAGAGCCGGCGGCCACGAGGAAGAACCTGCAGGGAGAGGGGGGGGGGAAGGGGCGTCGGCGATCGAGGAAGGGGGGTACAGCGGCGCAGGGGCTCACCGGCGGGCCGGGTCGCCCTCGCGGCAGAGCAGCTGCGAGCGGGCCGGGCGGGGCGCTCGTCAGGGCGGCGACGGAGGATAGCCGTCTAAGATGCGTAGGTCTAGATACGGCAAGCAGCATAGCTCTAAGTTGCGTAGGAAACAGGGGCCTCAGGGAGGGAGGAAGGCTCGGAAGAAACGAAGGTGCAAGCTTAGGAAGCCGGGGAGGGGGGGGTACAAGCTTAGGGGCGGGGTCGGATCTGGCCGCTGGCCGCGGTCGGATCTGTTTGAGATGCTAAGATAGCTGTGTTTAAGATGCTTGGCTAGGACAAGCAGGAGATCTAGAGCCGTCTTAGATGCGGGACCGGCAGCGAAACCGGGAAGAAGCGAGGGTGCAAGCTCGGAGAGTCTGTGGCGGGGGCGGGGCCGGGGTCGGACCTGGCCGCGGGCGAAGGACTCGGAGGTGAGGGCGGAGCCGACGTCCGCCAGCGCCGCCTGCACCCCCGCCCGCAACGTCAGCTTTGTCTCTCTACCCCAGGGCGTCCCCTCCCCCGCCCAGGGCGGGCCCGCCTAGTCCCCCGCAGGGGGCGGCCCCCGTGCGCCCCCGCCCCGCCCGCCCCGTCAACACCGCCCCGTCAGCTCCGGCTTCCTAACCCCCGACGGGCCCCGCCCCAGCGCGTGCTTCGGCCGGCAGCTTCTACACCCCCAGCCTCTCCCTATGCCCCGACCCGAGGCGTGGCACCCCGGGATCCCGAGCCTTGGCGCCCCGGGCGGGGCCGGGCGGGTCACCTCCTCGGCGGGGCCCGGGTCGGGCACAGCGAAGGGCTCCAGCGCCCGCAGCCGCTCCAGAGGGCACCTGCCGCCCGCCCCCGCAAGCCCCGTCAGCCCCCGCCTGGCGTCTCTGAACGCAGGAGCCAAGATCTAGAGCCCCGAGGCGCACGAGGCGGTGGAGTCCGGGGAGACGGTGAAGGACTGCTGGGAGCGGAGCATGGCGGGGAAGTGCTTGCCCCCCGCCCGCAGCGCCTCGAACGTCCCTGCAAAGGCGCCGCGGGGCGCGGCGCGTCAGGGGCCGGGGGACGATTGCGAGGGGCGCGCGATACATTTCTAGCTGCTTTCTCGCGCTATTCCGGTCTCACTCTAGGAGGATTAGGAGGCAGTGGTAACGTCTAGCATCGCGGGGCCGGGAACCAGCCAGGGCCTAAAACTAGAGGCAAGACAAGAGGACGTATCCTGCTCGGCGAGCCCCCCACAGGGTCCGCCGAGCGGGGTCCAGGGCTCAGAAACAGGAGCAGAGCAGGAGGGCGGCCCCTGAACATCCTAGAACTATCAATCTAAACATGGCGGGGCCGGGGGCCAGCCAGGGCCTAAAACCAAGAGCTGAACAACAGGGCGGATCCAGCACGGCGAGCCCGATCCATCGATCCTATCTAGCCATGGCGTGGCGTGGCCAAGGGCCAGCACGTGTGACCAGGGCCTAAAATAGAAACAGAAAAGAGGCGTACCCTGCTCGGCGAGCTCGCCGTCGGCGAGGACGACGACCGCGTCGGCCTCGGCCGCCCGGTCCACCCGCCCCGACAGCTGCACCTGCGCCCCCGCCTTATTCAGACAGCTCGGCTCGGCCCGATCTTAGTTTATAATCTATCTTAGCTTAGAGTCTATGAAGTCTATATTAAATCTATAAAGCGCGAGCTCGAGCTCGAGCTATGAAGTCTATATTAAATCTATATATAGCTTATTACCTGCGCCCCGCCCCCACATCTGAGCTCGAGCTCGCGGGGCTCAGCTCAGCCCGATCTTAGTTTATAATCTATTAGCCTGCCGCCTTGCCCCGCCCACGCCGTTGAGCTCGAGCTCGCGGGGCTCGGCTCAGCCTTTTTTATCTTAGTAAATGGTCGATAAAAGCTTCTTTCTATGAGCGGGGCCCGGATCTAGCTTATAGCGCTTATAGCGCACCTGCGCCCCCGCCCCGCCCTTGAGCTCGAGCTGATCTTAGCTTAGAGTCTATGAAGTCTATGTTGAATCTATAAAGCTTATCTCAATACCGCAGCGGGGCTCGGCTCGGCCTGATCTCAGCTCAGGCGAGCCGCCTCTTCAGATCGTGTCTTTGAGGCGGGCTAAACCCGATCTAGATCTCGCCGTTTCCTTATAATAATAGCGGGGGCCGGGCGTGGCGCACGACGACTGCGCCCTCCTCGCGCAGCACCGCCACCTGCGGCGCCCTGCGCGGGGCTCAGCATCCTCCTCCGCCCCCGGGCCCTCGAGGGCGGCGAGGGGCGGCGGGGTGCGGCGGCGGGCACCCGAGGCTGGTGTCCCGGAGGAGGACGATGCGGGGCCGCCGGTACAGCGCCCGCGCTGCACGGGGCCGGGTGGGGGCGGGACGGTCAGAGTAAGATAGATAGAAGAGACCGGACGAAGAAGCGTAGATCTATAGATATAGTTGAAAGCTTAGAAGCTTAGAGAAAGCTTAGATTATAAATACGCGGAGGCGCTGCGGACCGAAGGCGAGGGCCCGGCGGGCGTTGGAGCCGAGCGTGCGCGGCGAGACCGCCGTGTTCAGCGCGTTCCGGTCCGCTGCGCGGGGCGGAGAAAGAAGGGGTGAGACCAGGGGGGGAGGAGAGGAGAGGAGGGGGTAGCCGCACCGAACTCCGAGAGGCCCGCCTTCGAGAGCGCCTCCACGACCTGTACCCCGGATTTGAGGGCGGGGAAGGGTACGGATTTGCGAGCCGACGGGGTTACCCGATCGTCGTCGGCGTGGTCGTCCCACAGGCACACGTTGCCTCGCACGGAGTCTGCGAAGATGAACGGCTGCGGCGAAAGGAAACGGGAGGGGGTACGGTTGAGTAGGGAAGCGGGGGGATGAGTATCGGAGGGGGTACCTCCTCGGAGATGACGGCAACCTGCGGGACGGGTCGGTCGGGAGGGGGGTTCACGGCGCGCGGGGAGGAGGGGGTACGGGAGAGTCGCGCACGTGCTTCCGCCACTCGACGGCGATGACGGGGTGCGCGGGGCAGCCGTTATACCGAATCCGCCCGGCGGTCTGAGGGGAGGGGTACGCGTTTGATTGCCACGGGCTAGGAGGGGTACGCGGAACGGGCCGTACCGGGTGAAGGCTCGCGAGCAAGAGGTCCGCGAGGGTCTGAAGGGCCGCGGCGCTTCCCTAGGGGGTACAGGGGCTCAGAACGGGGAAAAGAGGGGTACAGGGGGAGACAGGGGGTACGCACGACGAAGGACGTGAAGGAGCCGGAGGGTAGAGTGATTTTCCGAAGGTCGGGGCCCATACGGAGCTCCACGAGCCGCTCGGCCTGTACCCCCAGAGTTGGCGAAGGACAGAAAAAGTCCTGTAAGGTACCGACCTCCAGGGATGAAAGGTACTGTGCGGGGCGGCCGTCCGGCAGACGGGGGGAGAAGAGGAGCTGGGGTACAGCATGATCAGAAGGCTCCAAAAACGAATCCCACCGAAATTGAACGCACCTCGCTGATCTCGAGTTCGCCGGGTACAGAGAATGCCTGCGTGGGTGCGTCAGGCGAAGATTCGCGTCGCGGCACACCCTTTGCGGACCGCGATGGCGGCCTGTACCCCGCCGAGTGGCTCCGAGTCCTGATCGGGCGCGCTGCCTCTGCGCCAGCGGCTGCGGGTGCGCTGCGGGGGGTACGGCGTCGAAGACGATCCCGGGTACACGTTCGCAAAGACCACGAAGGCGCACTGTGAAGCTGGTGACCGGAGAGTCGCCCGTGTGCGTCCCCGCATCGCTGCCGTGGTACCGTGAGCGTCCAACAGGGGTACTGGGGGAGACAACGGGGGGGGGGTACCTTTTCTCGGAGGCCTGGCGGGAGGGGGGTCCCTTGACGCGCTCCTCCACGAATTGATCTCCCCGGAGGGAGTGCGCGGGGTTCACGGAAAAAAGGCGCCGGAGGGTACTGGGCGCCTTCTCGAGCCCCCCGCCCGACTCAACGTCCCCTGTGTCTATTTTTAGAGCGGGAGAGGGGGTACCGGCGAGGAAGAGGGGGTACCCGGTTCCGGCGGGGCGATCTGGATGGAGAGGGCTACGGGGCTCATGGGGGCGGGGCTGAAGGGCGTCCCGGGGGGGCTGGCGGGGGCGGGGGTACTCAGAAGAAGCGAAAAAGCAGGCAAGAGAGGGGGGGAGAAGAGAGCTCACCTGAGCGTCGCGGAGGCGGAGTTGGGGGAGCGGGGCGGGGGCGACATGGTGCGGCGGGCCTCGCTCGCGATGAGCTGCCGCGGCGGGAGAGTCGTCAGAGCGCTGGGCAAGCGGGCGTGCGGACCCATTCTAGCTCTATAAATAGCTGAAGCTGCGCGGGCGCAGGGGGGGGGTCTCGGGGCGTCTATCCTGCTATATAGGGCGTGGGCGTCTAGAGCGGCATCTTCAGGAGGCCAGGAGGCCAGGCCTGGATGCTCCGGGCATCTATCTTAAGCATCTTAAGGGCGCAGGCGCAGCGGACCCTGCGGGAGCGGGCGAAGATGTCGTAGAGCTTGACGCGGCCCGACGCCTCGTGCCACAGCAGGCCCTCGATGCGCTGCGCGGCGCCCCGCCCCGCCCGCGTCAGATTGGGCGCGGGCCGAGTTAGGGACGCCCTCGATGCGCGGCGCGGCGCCGCGCGCGTCTTGCTGGGCCCTCTACACAAGCGTGGGGGGGGAGGGGTGGGGGGGTACCTGGAGGCCTCCGAGGCCGCGGAGGAGGTCCGGCACCGACCCGAACACAAGCTGCCGCCCCGGGGACCGGGCCCCCACATCAGCTGCCGGCGCCGCCCCCAGCCCCAGGGCCCGTCACTCTAGGTTCTACGTCTAGTTCTTTGTCTGGCCGATCTTCTGGCCTATTTCATGTTTCTATGTTTCTATGTTCGATGTTAGTATATAATGAAAACATCGGGGGGACCTTGGCGGCGGTTCCGAGCCCCAGGGGCATCCATCTAAGTTCGCTCTAATGTTCCTATGTTCGATGCTCTTATATCGGGAAAGTGGAGGGACCTTGGCGGCGGTGCCGATCTTGGAGGCGCAGTTGTGGATGGCGAGGAGCTCGGCGAGGCCCGTCCACCCCTGCAGCACCAGCGCCCCTGCAGGGGGGAGGGTGGGTGGAGAGGGGTGGAGGGGGGCGGGAGGGGAAAGGGGGGGAAGGGGGGACGGGGGGTACCGCCGGCGAGGAGGACGGCGAGGTTGAGGCCCGTGTTGAGCACCACGTACATCTCCAGGTACTGTACCCCCCCCGGGGGGCGTGCGCTTCAGGTGAGGAATAGGTCTTCAGCGGGGTGCAGCGGGCGGGGGGGGTACCATGCGGGAGTTGAAGAAGAAGGAGCGGGCGTGCACGCGCGTCGCCTCCACGCTCTCCATAAACCGGTCCTGGGGGGCGGGGGAGAGCCAGCCGAGACAGAGATTAATGAGGCAGCCGAACGATCTTGCCCATCAAAGGGCTGGGTCCTATCTCCGGATCCCGACTCTCTATCTATCTATCTATCTATCTATCTCTGGATAGAGGGTCTGGTTCATGAGATAGAGGGCGCACCATGAACTCGGCCTGCACCTCGTACTGCCGGATCACGTCCTGGCCCCGGATGATGTCCTGTACCCCCGAGGATGAGGGGGCGGAGGAGAGGGAGAGGGGGCGCATGTAGGTGGGAGGGGGCGGAGGTGGGGAGGGGTACAGGGCGCGCGCGCCTGGGCCACGCCGATGGAGGTCGAGGCCGCGCGCAGCTTGTCCCTCGAGGCCGCCTGGCGGAGGGGGGGGGTACGGTTCATTTCAGAAGGGGAGGACAAGGTCGAGGGGGGGTACGGGAGGGGCACCTGCCCGCGGGCGCGGAAGAAGCTCGGGGCGTTGATAATGACGAGCTGGAACCGTTCGAAAAGGTTATCAAAGCCGGACCTTAGAACCTCGGGTATCTATAGAGCCGCTTCTAACTTCGGAAAGCGGAAAGCCAGTTCCATCTACTTTTGGACCCTAAGGTTCTCTAAGATTATCAAAGCCGGACTCTTTTTGAGCCTCGGATCTTTAAAGCCGCTTTAAATCCGATTTTAAAGCTCGGGGCGTTGATGATGACCAGCTGCGGGCCGGGCCGGGCCGGGGCGGCCGCGTCAGGTATCCCCCCCCCCCCCCCCCCCCCTCTTCTCTCTCCCCTCTGTCTCGCACCTGGAGGAGGAGGACGGCGGGGGCGATGCGGGGGTCGAGCTTGAACAGCAGCGCCGAGAAGAAGAGGAGGTTCATCGAGGACTGGCCCGGCGTGTCAGGAGAAAGGAGCGTGCAGGTTTGCGTTCAAGGAAGAAAAAGCGGAAAGCTGTTCTACCTTATTGTATTATGTTTTAGCGTGGGATTTTGTATCGGGTTTTAAGAAGGAGCAAACGAAGCTGTTCTAACTTAGATCATCAAAACTTCTCAGGTTATCAAAGCCGGACCTTAGAACCTCGGGTCTCTAGAGCCGCTTCTAACTTCGAAGGCTATCAAAGCGAGCGGACCTTCAGAGTGTCGAACGAGCGGACGACCGCAGTCTCAAAGCTGATCCCGTCGTTCGTCTGGGGAGGGGGGTACGGCATTAGCGGGGAAGGGGAGACAGGAGTGGAGAAGAGGCGCACGAAGTGCGAGAGGAGCGCCGTGTCGGTTGTACCCTCGTAGAACAGGTCTACGGGTACGGTGTTCGAACAAAAGGCTGGAGTACGGGGGTACGGGGGTGCGGGTTCGAGAGCCGTACCCGGGAGGGAGAGCAGGTGCTTGACCATCTTGTTCTGCGTATCCCGCACGATGCGACTCGCGAGCTTTCCGGGGTCCGTCATTCATGCGAAGAGGAACAGAGAAAGAGAGGGTACGCGTACCTCGGCGGCCGCGTGGAAGTAGAGGCACCCCCCCGCAAAGCTGCGAAGGAACATCGGAAGGGGATCCGCTGGATTGGGAGGGCGGGGGGAGGGGGGGGGTACGCGAACCTGAGACAGACGGCACAGGCGAGGGCCACAGCCGTCCACATCAGCGCGTGCGTGTCCTTCGCCGTGATCTGGGGTACGGGATCAGACGCCGGGGGTACTGTAAAGCCTGTCCCCGCTCGCCTGGTCCACGACGAGCTTGAGGGAGAGGGGTACGGCGATTTCCAGGACGGACTGCGAGGAGGAAGGGTTAGCGTGCGGCCAGCAGACGGGGTACGGCGGCGTTCTCGGGCGCCTGGCACAGCAGTCCGAGGAAGAGGAGAGAGAGCATTCCGGGGTACACGGCAGCGCCACGCGCCACGCGCCACAGTAGCCACAGCAGCCCGGCCGACTCCTCCGCGCGCTGCGGGGTACGTCCTTAGCCGCTGGGGGTACGAGCTTCTCCGGTGGGGAGGAGAAGGAGGGTACCGCGAAGCGCTCGCGGAGCCAGCGACGCCACCCGGCGGCGATGTCGGCGACCGTCTTGACACGGCGACTGCCGCGCAGGAACCTGCGGGGTACGTCAAAATCGCCGAGGAGCGGGCGAAGGGTACGAGACGGAGGGGCGCACGGGGTGCTGGCCGACGGGTCGGACGTCAGCGGTTCGGGCGCAGCGAAAACGAAGTCCGGGCGCCCGCATAGGCCGCCCCGCAGGAAGCGGCCATGCCTGCCACCCCGCCGCGGGGCGAGGTCAGGGGGAGGGGGTACGGGGATACGGCGAACCCGGGCGAGGGGGGTACGCCGTACGCACTTCTCGAGCAGGTAATCGAAGAGGGACGTGAGGGCGGGGCGGTACATGGCGGCGAGGTGCCCGCCGCGCATCGCCTCCACGATCCACTCCGTGGCAAGCGCCGCCTCGTCGCGCTCGGCCTGCTCCTTTCTCGCCCCTTCGTCCGTCGTCTTCGCGTGCTCGCGGATGGCAGCTGAAGCCGAGTGCTTCATGCTGTGCTCTGCGGGGGCGCGGGCGGAGGCGAAGTCGTCGGCGCGGGCCGAGCAGGAGCGGCGGCCGGCCGGGCGGGCGGGCGGGCGCACTGGGTGCGGTGCGGGCCTTGTCCTCGGCCGCCAGCAGAACGAGGCGCGTGTCGAGGTGCGTGTGCATCTGCGGCGCGGCGGCGGCGGCCCGCGTGAGCGCGGCCGCGGCTCGGGGCGCGATTGATACAAGCGCGCCTCGTGCCGGGCCGTGTCGAGGCGGCGGCGGCGCATCTTGCAGGACCAGCGGATACCATCCACCGCCCACTGGCGGTCCGCACAGCTCTCCACATCGCTCTCGGGACGCTGCGGGCGGGTCGTCGTCGGCGCGCGGGCGCGGCGGCCGGCGGGGAGCTCGCGCACCAGCACGCGCGGGCAGAGGCAGATCGCGACGAGGGCCCGCTCGAACGCCTCGCTCGCCGTGCGCGCCTCGACCACGAGCGCGGGGAGATCCCGGAAGATGACGGCGGCCGGGGTGCTGGAGGATGCGGCGGCGCCGGACGAGGCGAGCAGGGCGGAGGTCGACTGCACGCGCGCCCGCGGCGGCAGGACCCACCGGCTCTTGCAGCCGCCCGCCAGCGGCGCGAGCGACACGTCAGTGAGGGCGCCCGCGAGGATGACCACGTCGATGGGGCCGTCGGGCTCGCCGCCCGTGTATTTCCGGATGCGTCGGCTGAACGCGTTGAAGTCGGCGAGCAGCTTTCCCTCATCGGCAACGCGCTGCTGCTCCGGCTCGTCCTCCGGCGACGCCCCGAAGATGCTCACGCTGTGCATACGGCTAGTGAGACCGTCGGACGAGAGAGCGATCTGACGGCACGCTAGCGTGCGCCCCCGCACGCGCCGATCTGAAGGCATGCTAGCATGCGCCCCGGCACGCGCTGGGGGCCGGGAGTCGGAGCCCGGACATTTGATCGCAGGGCGCACCTTCGAATCGGCCCGCGCTTGAGCTGGCGGTCGGTGTCGACATCATCGTGCTGGTGCGGCCGGTAGGTCGTTTCCGGCGGGCCGGAGTTCGTTCGGCCTGGGCTCGCCATGCCGCACGACGCTGATGCGTCAGCAGATTCCGCAGGCCGAGCTGGACTGCTGGAGCCCGCAGACTGCGTGCGCGGTGCGTCAGCCAACGAACCACGCGGGCTATGTTCTATCGCTTAGGTTCGCGCACGACCGCCAACTTTCCCGGGTACAACGCTCTAGCACGGATTGCCATCGCGGCTTCGCAGCGATGAGCAGCGGTGTTCAGCGCCGCCAGCGCTCCAACGCGAGGTCACACCCATACACACGCAATCGCCCACGGCATGCGAAGCCCAGCCGCGAGGAGGACGCGCCTGCCCCGAGGAGGGGTTTGTTCGGCGTGCTCGGGCGCATCAAGGACTACTTCTTCGGCGGACGCACCGAAGACGACGATGAGGAGGAGGAGGTCGCCGAGGAGGCTGCGTCGGATGCCGAGGGCGCCACCGATGAGGACGCTGGCTCCGGTTTGCCCGCGCTGAGCGGCGCGTTAGCGATCGCTGCTGATTGTGAGGGGTCTCTTTCGTGCGAACAGGCGACGAGCGTGCGGGAGCTCGTGCGAGTGGTGCGGATGCGGTCGCGAACGGCGGCTCCGCGGCTAGCGCCCTAGACACTGGCGCGTCAGACAGCAGCGGTGCAGATGGTGACACGGGATCTCGAGTCTTCTCGTTCGCCACCGCCACCGCCATCGTTGCGGAGCCGATTCCACCGGCGACGCCCAAACCAACCACAGCGATAAAGAAGCGGGTGCAGTTCAAGGAGGTTCGCTCTTCTCATTTCTTCCTTAAAGCTACCGTGAAGAACCGACGGAATGGTCGCTCACTCCCGCGCCGAACAGGAGGTCGAGCAGGCCGCAACGCCGACCAACCGAGAGAGCACCGCATCGGACGCAGCGGGCTCTAGCAGCGCGGCCGCCGCCAACGGCCCGCAGCACGGCACCGGCGAGGCGATGTCGCCTGGCGAGTCGCAGCTGCCGAGGGGCGAGGAGGCGACACGGCTGCTGCAGGAGCTCACCGCGAAGCTCTCAACGGGAATCACGCGCGCGGAGTTCAAGATCTACAAGAAGCTGTTGAAGGCGCGCATCGTGGAGGACGGCGACGCGGCCGCGGCCGGCGGCAGCCCCTCGAGCGCGGTCGTCTGCTCGTCGACGCCCGTTGTGAAGCCCGTGCCGCTGCCGGCGCACCCGATCACGCCCACCGACATCGTTCGGACGTTTATGCGCAACCGCCGCGACTCTGGCGGCGCGTCCGGCACCTCGTCGCCCCGGCCGCCCCCTTTCGACCGGTCGTCCACGTCGGAGCAGCCGCCCGCCAGCTCCCCGTGGGGCGCCCCCGCCTCCTCGTCCTTCCAGCAGCCCTCTATCTTCGGCTCCGCGTTCCAGATCAACCGCAACGGGACCCCGTACCCCCGCGGCGGGCCGTCCGTCCACTTTCCCGCGAGCCCCTTCGCGCCCTCGGCCGCGGGCGCGCGCCTCGGATTCGGCTTCGCGTCATCCGGCCAGCGCCAGGGAACGCCGTACCCCAGCGCGGCGGAGCGGCGCCAGTTCCCCGCCGACCGCGAGTCGGTCTCCTCGATGCGCTCTCTCGAGGACTCGCCCGCGCGCCAGTCGAATCCCTTCGTCGCGCCGCCGACCTTTGGGGTGCTTAGACCTTCGCTCTGTTTTCCCCGCTCGACGCGCGCCGCCGCTCACGCCGCGCCGCGCCGCGCGCAGGAGGAGCCCCGCGCGAGCGCCGGCACCAAACGCGCGCGGCCGACGTCGCCGCCGCAACAGCAGCAGCAGCAGCAGCAGCAGCAGCAGCAGCAGCCAGAGGCGAGCTCCTCCTCTGGCCTTGGCCTCTCGCTCCGCCCCTCGGGCGGGCTGCTGGATCAGCCGGCGGCCAAGCGCCAGGCCGTCCTCCCGCTCTCCTCCCGCGCCTACGTGTCGGCCCCGCGCTACACGTTCTCGCGCCCGCCGGTCCCGTCCTTCGCCGCGCCGGCCGCCCCGTCCGCCGCCGTCACTTCAGAGACGGCCCGCCGAATCCTGGACACCCTGGATCGAATCTCGTCGCCCCTCGCGGTTCGCTGGGCCCGCTCGCGGCGACGCACGGCTCTCACGGCGCCCCGCAGGACGCCCGCCGCGCCTCGTCGCCGCCGGTGCCCCTGCTCCCGATCACGCCCTCCCGCCGGGCCGCGCCCCAGGTTAGCTAACTCTGGATCCGCGTATGAAACCGCTCACGCTCGCGCCGGCGCAGAGGGAAGTGCCGGTGGCCACGGCCGTCCCGGAGACGCTCACGCTCAAGCCGCGCGGCTCGGCCGCCGCGCCGGCGGCGCCGGCCGTGCCTCCCAGCCCCGCGCCGCCGATGCCGACCCTCCTGCCCCGCTCCGCCGGCGTGACTTCGCTCTTCCCCACGCCGGGCCCCAGCAAGCCGGCTCCGGCGACGCCGGCGGCCGCGCCCGCCCCCGCCGAGCCGGCCAAGCATGCGGCTGCCAAGCCGGCGGATCAGCCTCAGCCTCAGCCCTCCGCGGTCGGCTTTAGCTTCGCGAAGGCGACCAGCGCGCCCTCCGCGACGACTACGGCCGTGGCGCCCCTCCCCGCGGAGCTATTGCAGCCCGTCCGGCGTGAGGACCAGCAGGCGGCCTCGCGAAAGGCGCAGCGCGAGAAGCGCACGCGCGCGAGCCCGACGGACGTCGACGGCGAGGCGACGCCGCCCGTCAAGCGCGGCGGTCCGCAGTCGGCTGCTTCTGCCTCGGCCGACGAGGACGACGACGTCGTCTTTGCGACCCCGTCGGCGGCCCCGGCCGCCGGCTTCTCGTTCGGCGCAAAGGCCGGCGACGCGGCCGCTGCCAAGCCTTCGTTCGCATTCGGCGGGGAGCCGGCCAAGCCCAAGGAGAAGGAATCCGAGGAGGAGGAGAAGGACGCGGAGAAGAAGAAGAAGGAGGAGGGCGAGAAGCCGGCTGGCACGGCCGGCTTCGCCTTCGGATCGATCCCCGCCCCGGCGCTGGGCTCCGTCCCGCCCCCTGTCTTCGGCGTCTCGGCGGCGCCCTCGACCTCTACGCCCGCCGCATCGGTTGGATTCAAGTTCGGAGACACGGCCGCGGCCCCGGCGGCCGCCGGATTCAGCTTTGGCGCCGCCGCCTCCGCCGCGCCGGCGGCGTCCGCTGGCTTCAGCTTCGGCTCCAAGCCTGCCGCCGCGGACGACAAGGAGAAGGAAGAGGGCGCGCCTGCCAAGAAGCGCGCCGCTCCGGCGCCCAGCGAGGAGGACGAGGCGGAGAAGAAGAAGAAGGAAGAGGCCGAGAAGGCGGCGGCCTCCGCAGCCGCCGCGGAGGAGGAGCGCAAGAAGAAGGATGAGAAGGAGAGGCAAGAGGAGGAGGCTCGCAAGAAGAAGGTGCTTGCGCTCTTTTCGATAACGATTCCAAAAGCGCTCTGTCTTTCCCTTTTCAAACAACATAGTCTTCTTATAATCGTCATCGGCGGCAGCAGGAGGAAGAGGCGAAGCGCAAGGAGGAGGAGGCTCGCAAGGAGAAGGAGCGGCAGGAGGAGGAGGCGCGCAAGAAGAAGGCAGAGGAGGAGAAGCGCAAGGCGGAGGAGGTGCGCACGCGCGGAGCCGCGGTTCCCCTGCCGGCGTCGGTCGGTCGTGGCCCGGCTCACCTGAGCTCGGGCTCGCAGGAGGAAGAGAAGAGGAAGAAGGAAGAGGCCGAGAAGGCCTCGACGGCCGCGGCGCCGGCGATTGGTTTCAAGTTTGAGGGCGCGCCGCCGGCCGGTGGCTTCAAGTTCCCGGGGGCGGAGGAGAAGAAGGACGACGCCGCCGCGGCGGCGCCCGCCCCGGCCGCCTCGGCCGGGTTCGCTTTCGGCGGCCCCGCGGCGGCCCCGGCCCCCGCCTCGGCCGGATTCGTCTTCGGAGGGGCCGCCGCCGCCAAGCCCGCCGAGCCGGCGGCGGACGCGGCTAAGCCCGCCGCGCCGGCCGCGCCGGCCGCGGCCGCCGGGTTCAGCTTCGGCGCCACGGGGTCGCTCCCCGCCGGCCCCAGCTTCTCGTTCGGCTCGACGGCGGCGGCCGCGCCGGCGGCGGCCTCCGGAGACGCTGCGAAGCCCGCCGCGCCCGCCTTTACTTTTGGCGCGACCGCCGCAGCCGCGCCTGCGGCCGCCGAGCCCGCGAAGCCTGCGGAGCCGGCGGCTCCGGCGGCTGCCCCGTCCCTCTTCGCCGTCCCGGCCGCCCCCGAGGCGCCCAAGGCCGCCCCGGCCTTTGTGTTCGGCGGCGCCCCCGCCGCGCCCGCGACGCCCGCCGCGCAGCACACGAGCGCGATCACCGGCGACAGGTGCCCCGTACCCCCTTTCGCGCTCTCTATCTCCAGATATCTCCGCTGAATTCAGGTACCCCGCAGCCCCATGGATTCCTCGAGCACCACGGCGACCCCCGCGCACGTACCCCCCGCCTCCCCCGCCCCCGCGTTCAGCTTCGGCGGCGCCGCCGCCCCCGCCACGCCCGCCCCCGCCGCCCCCGCCGCCTCTGCCGCCCCCTTCCAGTTCGGCGCCCCCAGCGCCCCGTCCGCAGGCGGGTTCAACTTTGCCGCGCCCGCCTCCCAGCCGGCCCCGGCCTTCTCTTTCGGGACCACCGCTGCCGCGCCCGCCTTCGGCGCCGACGCTTCGCGCTCCTCCCCCCCTCCCTTCCAGTTCGGGACCCCCGCCGCCGCCCCCGCGGCGCCCTCGTTCGGCGCGCCGACCTTCGGCGGGGCCCCAGCCGCGCCCTTCGGCGCCGCCCCCGCGCCCGGCGCCGGGTCCTTTGGCGCCGGCTCCGCGCCCTTCGGCGCTCAGCCAGCTAGCGCCCCTTCGTTCACGTTCGGCGCGTCCGCGCCGGCCCAGCAGTCCTCGTCCCCCTTCCCGTTCGGGGCGGGCAGCCCCACCCCCGACATGCAGTTCGGCGCCGGCGGCTTCCAGGCGGCCGCCCCGTCCCCGACCCAGTTCGGCGGAGGCGGGGCCCCGGGCTTCGCGGACCCCTCCGGAGCCGGCGGATTCAGCCTGGGAGCTGCGCGTGCGTGTTTCCCCCCCCCCCCCTTCGGCGTTGGACGCATGTTAACATTCATCCCCTATCCATCCTGACTTGCGCGCGCACCCGCAGCAAAGGACACGAAGGGGCGCACGATGGTGCGCGCGAAGCGGCCTCAGAAGAAGTGAGGGGGGGGAGAGCCGCGCGCCGCCCCATTCTCGTCCGACGGTCGTCCTCGGCAGCGTTAGTTAGTTAGCCTGTAGGCTCCATTTCCGCAGGATAGGTTCCCAAGGCAGCAGAGTGCACGCTCGCTTGCCACTCCGAGGCAGCTGCAAATGAACTAGGCGCCTTTTCGTGCGTGCCGCGCCCTGCTTCGTTCTGCGTATGTATTCTTGATGGACTCTTCGCGAGAGCCCGCAAGTTGCGGCGGCAACGCGACGCCGCGGGCCGCGGCACCGGGGGTTGCCGTTTAAGCTGAAGTTTACTAAGTTACTAGTTAAGCCTCCCCCACTTAAACTTAAACTTAACCGACTCGGCGCGAACGGCGACTTCCCTCACGCGGCTACGTTACGCCGTACGCGTGCTCAGCGCTGCCAGCCTCGCGGTACCCCTGCTATCGCCTCGCCGTGCCTCAGGCCTAGGGCCTCATGATCAGGGCCGCCGCGGCGCCCCGTGTGGCTGTGCCTCGCCTGCCAGGCTGGGCGTCGGACGCGGGGACGTGCAACGGAGGCACGGGCCGGGCCGGGAGGGGATTAAGGGACCCGGGAAGGGTCCCGGCCGCGGGGCCGGAAAGAGGCCCTGAGGGAGGGCCATGTATTGCCAAGGATCGAGGCGTGGCCCCGGGGTAGTGTCTAGAGATCTCTCTCCCCGGTGTGCGCTCGGGAATTAGTGTACCCCTCTCGTGGACTGTGTACCCCTGAAGCGTCGCGGGGGGAGGACCGAACGGGGTACGGGGTCCCCGAACGGAGTCATCGGACTCTCTCATCGCCGCGGCCGAGTCATCGGAGCCTCGGAGAGTCGACGTCGCGATCAGAGTTCGATCGCCGATCGAGGCGATCGCCGATCGGAGATTCGGAAATCGCCGATCGCGAGCTCTGTACTTATACTTAGGGTGGCTTAAATTAAAACCGCCCAAAACCAGAATTGCCGAGGCGATACTATGATAAATTGCCGAAACTCTGGATTTCTTAAAAAATTCGAATTCTTTGGCGCCATATTAGCGGCCATACAAAAGCGGCCGTTTAGCCCTACCCCCCAGCTGAGAATTGCCGTGGCTTAAAATTGCCGAATTCGGCCGGCCTTTCGGCAATATAGTACGTACTTAGTAGGCTACTACCAGTAGCTTATAAATAATTAAGCTTAGAATCCTTAGATCTGCGCGACGGTGCGGGGCCTGCAGGCTGCAGCTGCAGCCTCTGCCAGCCTGCAGTAGGGCTGGGTTCAGTCACTGTCAGTCAAAGTCAGAGGGTCTGACTGACCCGACTGAGTCACCAAATTGGCCGACTGAGGTTCTCTCAGTCCCATACAAAACCCTGCTGGGAGCGTGCCCCCCTGTGGGCTTTTTCCATCTGAAGCTCGACGTGCCACGGTGGATCGATCTAAAAAGGATCTTCTGTCGTCTTCCCTCAAGAAAACCAACGTATACGTAATCTGAACGAAACCGCCCGCGCTAATTATATATAACGTTAACGAGGCAAACGGGGGCCGAATTCCTTTCACCAGTGTTCTGACGCTTTGCTCGCCTAATCACTCCCTACTGCCCGCGCACTGTGCTTGGCAACTTAGATGGATCGCATCTGGATCATCTGGATCAGTTTTTGCACGGTAGCCTGACTGAACCTCGGGTTGACTGATTCAGTCACAGTCAGGGGGGCTGAGCGACTGGGTCAGGGGTGGAGCCTGACTGAACCCAGCACTACCGTCGGGCACTAAATTACCGCGGCATAAATTACCGCGTTTTAGAAACCGGCCCGCCATAGAGCAAAATACCGCGGTACCAAATTACCGCGTTTTTTAAATTCGAGGCTTGTATGACCAGAAGTGTAGGGGGGTACTGTATGGGGCGACTTCTCAGCAGCGAATTACCGCGGTACCAAATTAAATTACCGCGTTTTAACAAACTTTTGGCGCGGTAATTTGGTACCGCGGTAATTAAGTGGGCGCGGTATTTATGTGTTCTACGGTAGCCTGCAGCCTTGGCAGGCTGCAGCCTGCCAGGCTGTCGGGCCAGCCGGCGCCCCGGCGGGCGGCGCCGCGGCGGGGAGCGGGATCAGCGCGGACGCCGCGGAGCACCCGGTGACCGCGCACAAACTTGCCAAGTTGAGCTTTTGAAACCGTGTCCGTTAAAAAGCGCGCACGTACGGATCGGACTCCGGGACTGTCGCCGAGGCCCGAGGAATTCGAACTTCAAACGGACCGGGAAATCGATGGGCAGCTCCGGGAGCAAGACGTCGACGAAGGGCACATGCTACTATGGTTCGTAGCCGGTTCCCGCGCGCGCGCCGCCGGCGCGAATCGCGATATCGATCCATCGATATCGATATCGCAACCTCGAGCTCGCTCACTCGAATACTTGTACATGTACTGGACGCAGGCGCCACCTGCACTGGAACCAGCGAGACCAAAGATTCTCTTTCCGCGTGCCAGACCGCCGGCGGGAATTCCTTCAAAAAGGACTCGGATGGCACATGCTCAGAAATCGCACAAATTGACTGTTGGTCAGGTGCGCAATGCTCGTCGGCTTTTCGTGCAAGGTTGAGCATCACTCGGCGCCGCGCCCTACTAGGCTAGAGAGTCCTTGCTAATCACGAGACGTTGACCCGAGCAGGCGATAATTGCACGGGGTCGGTCTTGAAAGAGCTCTACGTGAGCGATGCCTCCTATCAGAATCAACAGTGCAGAGCGTTTGGAGGCAGGTCCTACGATCACAAGACCAAGGGAGGCTGCACGACCGTCACGCCTGACCTTTACAAGACTAACTGGGCCTGCTATAATGGTATATAATACACACACACACTGTTTGGCGCAGCGCTAGCCGTCATGTGTTTATATCTGATGATCTAGATCATCGGATCTAGATCTAGGCTTCAAGCTTCGTTTGACGCTGTCCTTGCATTTACTAAAGTTTAATTGTTATTATCACGATCGACAGATACCGGTTGCCTCGGGTTGGAGATTTACGGATCGTCCGGGCCTCTCAGCACCAGTGCCGCCTGCAAGGCCATCGGAGGCAAGTCGTGGTATACGCCCCAGGCTCCCGGCAATCCGGGTTACTGCTACGGAAATCTTCGGCTGGACGGCGACGTGCAGGTGCGTCCTTTAGCTAGCCGTCACTGAGTCAACGTTCAACTTTCAGTTCAATTTGCCCCGAGTACTAGTCGGCGTCTAATTGATGTGCCTGGCCGTCGAATGTTATCACAGGCGGTGGAGGAGGATCTCGATATGGACGCTGCCGTCGCCGAGGCGGAGGCTGACGCGGAGCTCGAAATCGCGGTTCGCGTGCCTACGGATCCGCTGCTCGCGACTGACGGCCACCGGTTACCAACACATGCGTGTGCAGGCGGAGGTATACGGCGGGGTTGAGGCGGCCGACGGCGAGCTGATCATGATTGTCCAGTAGCTTGGCCTGTGCCGCAGTTCTAGTGCGTGTGCACGTGGGGTTTTGGCAGGCAGTTCTTATTAAACCCCGGCCCGCCCGATCTTGATTGCGAATGATGAAGTCAAGACTCCGAGGGTGTGATCTGTGGTCTCGGGAGCAATAAATATGTAGCTGTTGTTTCAACATTTGCAAGGCCCAGCGAAGAGTGAATAGCAGGGAGGGAGATGACCATGGGGTGCACCGGTGGGCACGCACTAGGAGAGACCCCCCTTACTACATACATGTTAGCTACAGAGTTACACTGCTATCAATATTAGATTTCTATTCACCTTAATTATAACAGATCTAGAGATGTATATATACCCCCGACATGCAGTTCGGGGCCGGCGGTTTCCCGGCGGCGGCCCCGTCCCCGACCCAGTTCGGCGGAGGCGGGGCCCCGGGCTTCGCCGACCCTCCGGAGCCGGCGGATTCAGCCCGGCGGCCTGGGCGCTGCGCGTGCGTGTTTTCCCTCCCTTCGGCGTTGGACGCATGTCAACATGTACATTCATCCCCTATCCTGACTGCGGCACCGATCGCAAATGGAAGTAATGCATCAAAATGATGAATATCAATTAGGCACACTGTGGCAATTGTATGTATACGCAAACGAAAAGACCTCAAAAATAGTATGGCTATAATTACCAGCACTGTTGTTAGCTATAGGCTAGAGCTGTCGTAAAGCTATAGTCTGCGGAAAACTTTGTAGCGGGCAGCGCTAGTCTAGCTGTAGCTCAGCGACTTCAAGCGGTCTAGATTCGATAATCAGCATGCGCATACGCATGGCGCACTGCACGACTCATCAAATAATCGCATATCGAATACCACACTAACTATACTGCAACGATATTGACCTAACAACTGCCCGCCGGAAGGGGGCGCATATGGGAAGCCTTCAAGGCTTGAAGGCTCAAAAATTCATGATTCTTGAAACTCGTGGGATCACTCAGTAAATCCGCGCGAGGAATCTTGAAATTCCGATCGAGGCAGAAAAGACACACGCTACTTGACTCGGTGAGTCAGTGAAGTGATGGGAGAACTTCGGAAGAGCTGAGGAGGCGCACGGCAACAAGGATTCGATGATGTGATTTGCACACGCATATCGCAAGAATGAAGAAGAAAAGCACTTATCTATGTGTACGTATTATGAGGGAGTGCAAAAAAGAGCCTGAACATCTATCCACAATGTCTAACAGTCACAATAACAAGATGTACACTGCTATTGAGGGCTCGCCGAATTCCCACAAATAGAAGAGAATAAGCGAAATAGGGTGCAGAAAGCACCAAAATTGAGAGGGGGCGGGGGGGCCCTCGGGAGAGGGGAGCCTCGGAGGGGTACGGGGCGGATCACGAAGAATAATAGGGGTAATAGGGGCTCATGAGAGGGCGGCGGCGACCAGCAGGCCGGCCCGCCCCGCGTGCCCCGCCCCCGGATCCAGCGCGTGCAGCTCTTGCAGCGCCCGAACCTGCGTACCCCCCTCGTCAGCAGCAAGGCGGGGAAGGCGAAGGCGTACCCCCCCTCCCCCCGGGCCCACCGCACCTCCCATATCGTGAGGCCGCGGGCCCGCGCGGCCGCCCGCGCCCGCTCGGCCAGACGGGCGGCCGCCCGCCGGCGCCCCTTGAACTCTCGCTCCCGCACCGCCGCTGCGCGGCCGGCCGCCCGTCAGCCCCGCCGCGCGCTGGACGAGCTGGAGGGCGGGATTGGGGTGGGGGGTACCGAAGAGCATGAGGGGTACGGTGAGCAGGTCGGCGCCGGGCCCCGCGCGGTCAGAGAGCAGCGCGTAGGCCGCCGCGAACTGACGGCGGCGGAGTGCGCGGCGGCGTGCCAGGGCCCGTTTGAGCCCCTCGGGACCCTCGGCTAGCTCCTCGCCCAGCCGCGCGTGCGACTTGGCCAGCGCGTCCTGCCGATCAAATCTCGGATCAAATCGCGGATCGAATCCCGGATCGAATCACGCACCAGGAGGGCGCAGACAGCCGGAGCCTCGAGCACGGGGTCGATTCCGCCCGGCCGCGCGGCTTCGCTCGCGTAGCTGCGGTCCGTTCAGAAAGCGGGCCTGGCCGGATTCGAACCGGCACCGCGCACGTGTACTGGGAATCGAGGGACGCCGCCAGCGCCGACTCGGCCAGCGTGCCCTCATTGCACGCCTGCGGCGAAAGCGAACTCAGGGGCGGGGGCGGGCGGGGGGGGGGGGGGGGGCGGGGGGGGGGGGGGGGGCGGGGGGGGCCGGGGGTACAAACCTCTCCGACTGCGTAGCCGAGCAAGGCGCATGCCGCCCGGCGCTCGGAGATCATTCCGGTATCCAGGATGAACGGGGCCCCCGCCCGCCCGCCGGCCGCGCCGCCGCCCTCTGGCGCCCTCCCGGCAGTGCCGAGGCTCTTTGCCAGGATCGTGGCGCGCTGCAGCGCGCGGATCAAATTCACGATTCAAATATTCAAATTCAAGTTTTCGAATTCAAACTGAGAGTAAGCGGACCTCGAGGGTCTCGATCGCGTCCGGGTGCTCCCCCGCCGCCATCTGAACCAGCGCCAGAACGCTACGGGGCCCGCCGCGTCACGGGCGGGATGGAGGTCCGGGGGGGTACGCCGTTCGCACATGGAGGCCCAGCAGGCGTGGGGTTGCGAGCGAAGCGACGACGTGTGCCAAAGGAGGCGCTCGGTGGCCTCCCTGCAGTCCCGCAGCTTCCCGCCGTCTGGGGAATAGAGGGTACGCGATTCGGCGAGGGGTACGGGTACAGCATGGCGCGGAGGGGGCGGAGAGGGGGGTACGGGTGCGCACAGTAGAGGGCGAGGACCTCGAGGAGGTGGAGGGAGAGGGTGAGGGAGGGCCGCCCGAACTGCGCAGCGGGGTACCGCGATCAGATAAGACCGAAGGGGGGGGGGGGGAAGAGGGGAAGGGGGGGGATGGGGAGGACCTGGCGGGCGAGGAGGACGCCCTGCTTGGCGGTCGCCGCGGCGGCCTCCGCCCGGCAGCCCAGAATGTGCGCCTGCCGCGGGCGCAAGGGCGGTTGGGCGAGGCGAGGCGCAGGCAGGCGAGGCGAGGCGGGAAAGAAGAGGAGGGGGGGTACGCGGTACCTGGGCCTCGGCCTCGAGGACGGCGGCCTTGTGGGCGAGGAGGCGCCCCACGGGGGGTAGCCTGCGGGATGGGGAAAAGAGGGGGTACAGGATCAGACGCCGGCAGAAAGGGCGGGCAGAAAGGGCGGGCGGGCGGGGAAGACGCGCCGGTCGGCGGTGGCGCAGGCAAGCGCGCGCAGCTTGCTGGCGGCGGCGGCCCCGACGCGGCCCCCTGGAGCGGAAGGGGGGGGGGCGAGGTCAGAGAGGGGGGATGGGGGGGAGGGGGAGGGGGAAGGGGGGTACGGGCGCACCGAAGGCGAACCAGTCGACGGCGGCGGCGGCTCTTGACGCCGCCTCCGCCACCCGCGCCGCCTGCGATCGGAAAAGCGGGGCGGGGCGGTGAGCAGAGGGCGGGGGCGGGACGGGACGGGGGCGGGCGCGGGGGCGGGGCGAAGCGCAGATGAGCCCAGGACTGGGCAGGGCGCGGGGAGGGGGGTAGGCGTTCTCTCTAGACAGATACGGGGTCGCGAAGAAGAAGGGACGGCGATCGGATGGATCAAGTCGCACCTGCGGGCGGCGACCGAGGAGGGACCAGCGCAGCAGCGCCGCGTGCGCAGCCCCCGAGTGGTCCCCCGCGTGCCTGCCGGGGGTACAGGGCGTGAGGAAGGGGAGGCGGAGGGAAGAGGAGGGGGACGAGGGGGAGGGGGTACCGCAATGCGAGCTCGTAGACCGCGAGCGCCTCGTCCCGAGAGTCCTCATCGGTACCCCCCAGCCCGACCTGGGGGTACGGCCCGTCAGATGCGCGCCCGCAATGGTCTAGGGACAGGTGCGGGGGGGGGGTACCGCACCTCGGAGCCGGCGTCACGCTCGGCAGAGCTGGCCGCCCAACGCGCGCCCCTGCGAACGAAGGCCGTCGGAATGGGGGTACGCATGCGGAAGAGCGGGGGGGGTACGGGGCGCACGGCCACGAGGCGGCGGATTGGGCGTCGCTCCCAAGACCCTGCATCCCCGAGGGGGAGGGGGAGTACCTGGGGGTACCGCGTTAGATGGTCGGGCCGGCGCGCGCAGCCTCCGGCAAGCCTAAAGGGAGAGGGGGGGGGAGGGGGGGGGGAGCGCACGTGGCAGCCGAGGCGACGGCCCGCGTCCAGAGCAGCGCCCGCCTCGTCCCGAGGGAGAGCCGCCGCGCCCCGGCCGCCACCCGGCCCGCCCGCGCCGGCCCCGCGCCCCGCGCCCCTTTTATGTGCGCCGCGGTCTCGGGCCACGCGACGAGGACCCTGTACCCCGCCGGGTCAGCGCGACGCACGGTACCCCCCGACCGGAGGGGTAGCGCACCGCTCGCAGACGTTGCGGCAGTCGTTGAGGCGCCCCGCGATTCGCAGTACCCGTGCGAGCAGGACCCGCCTCCCGACCCGTTCCCTCATCTGAGGGGGGTACCGCATCAGGCGGACCGCCCGCGGAGCGGCGCGTTGCGCGCGGCGGCTCGGCGCCTGTTCGGGCGACTCGTCCGGTGACGTTCGCAACTCGATGACGTCCCACCGCTAAACGCGGGGAAAAAGGGCCGTGAAGCGAGGACGGGGTACACGCCTCACACTCGGCTTCCTAGATCGCCTCTTTCCCACCCCCCCTCCTTCTCCCCCGCTCACCTCGTCGGGGGCCAGGGAGGGTACGCGGACAGCGGACGGCCTGCGGCCCGGCGGCTCAGCGGCGGCTCCGTGACGTCACGGTGCGGACGGAGGGCGGCGTACCCCCTCGAGGCCTCGAGGTCCAGGGCGCCCTCCAGGGCGGCAATGGCTTCCTCCAAGGAGCCCGAGCGGGCCGCCGCCGTCCCCGCGATCGTCAGCTGCCGGATCTGAGAGAAAAAGGAAGGAAACTTCAGAAAAGGAAAAAATAGAAAAAAGAATGAATGGTGAAGGGGGGTACCGCGGCGCGGGCGTTCCCGGAGGCCCTGTAGTGCGATGCGAGGTCCAGGGGCTTCACGCCGAGCGCCTGCGAGCGAGCGGGCTCGACCAGGGTACGGGGGCTCTCGAAGGGCCCCCAACGCAGCGTGCGCAAAGGGCAGACCTCCCGCTCAGACCAGGGGAGAGCCTCCAGGGCGGCGGCCGCCCGCGCGTGCAGCTCCGCCCGCTTCTCGCCCATCAGCCGCAGGTACACCACCTGAGGGGGAACGGCGTTCGGCAGGGGGAGGAGGAGGAGGAGAAGACTCCCGCCCAGTGGGGCGAACCTCGCGGGTCCCCTCGTGGAGGAAGCAGAAGGCGATTCGAGCGCCCTGTGAGGGGTACTGCGATCAGCGCATGCGAGAGCGGCTCTAGCCGTCGACCGGCTCCAAAGCAGGTCAGACGGCTAGAACGTCAAGCGGCTAGAACTCTGACGGCCATAGCAGCGCGAGAGTGCACGCACCCGCGTGACAGGCCTCACGGTGTCGCCAAGGCCGTCCGCTGCTGTGCCGTCCGAGGGACCAGAACCCCCCCCCGCCGACGCGGCCGCCGCCGCCGCCGCCTCGCTCGGGGATCGTATCCTCCTCTGCGCGCACCCCGCGCTCAGCCTTGAAAGAAAGAAAAGAAACGAAAAGAACGAAGAAGGAAAGGAGAGGGTAGACCTGGGCGAGCCAGCCGCCGGAGACGAGGGAGGCAAGGCGGCCCTTGACGCGCCCGGGCTCGCCCAGCTCCGGCCCGCACACGTCCTCCGCCATGCTCGCCTGCGAACGAAGGCTCAGCGCCGCGACTCGGTCTCGCGTCTTCATCTTCTTAGATTGGCTAATGCGCCGACTCGTGGGGGCGGGGCGGGCCCGGCTCAGAGCCGTGACTCGGTCTTAGGGTTCTCTTCATCTTCTTAGATTGGCCAATTCGCCGACTCACGAAACACGATCACGAATCTAGAGCTAGACCCAGACTCTAAACCATCTAGTAGATCTAACCTACGTCATCTCACCGTAAAAAGGCCGTTGAAGACCGCGAGAAGGGTGATCACGAGCGAAGCCTCCTTGTTCATCCTGTACCCGTCCAGGCAAAATTTGATCGCCCGCGCTCAGCCAAGAAAGATTCGAAAGCGCTCAGGCTGGGCCAGGATTTGATCCGGCCGGCCGGGGCGCACGCGTCAAGGCGGCTCATGATGAGCTTGTCGAAGGAGTCGGGCAGGCTCGAGGAGCTCGTCAGCGACGGGGCCGGCGGGCGCGGGGTCGACTCCGGCGAGGCCCCGAACTCCGGGTCCCTGTCGGGCGGAGCGAGTAAGCCTGGAGGAGCACCCGAGCCCGAAACCTCTCATGTGAGCCTATCCGGAGCCCCTCTGGTACTAAAGCCTTCCGAAAGGATAAAACCAACAGCGCACCGGGGGGTAGCGAGATCGACAACCTCCGCAACGCCCTCAACCGAAAAGATCTTCAAGCGGCCCTGGGGGGGTACGGGACATCTTGAGCGCGGGCACGGGAGGGGGGGCAGGGGGTACGTGCGCACTCGGGAGACGATGATGGTCCGGTTGGCAAGGAGGAGGGCGAGCGTCTCCAGGGTACGCCGCGGGATGCCCCCGGACTGGAAGAGAGGGGGGTACGTTGAAGGAGAGTAGAAAAATGGAAGAAAAAGAAAGAAAAAGAAGGGGGGTACCTGCACGTGGACGACGTGCGCGAGCCACCGCTCCGGCAGACTTGCGAGGGCTGCGGCCCGCGGATCAAATTCGAATTCGATCCAGGAACCGAATCTCGAATCTCGGGCGCACCGTTCGCGTTGGTGGGCTCCGAGGGGGCAGTCACGTTCAGAGCCGAGCACATAAGGTCGCAGGTCTCGGACTCGGACATAGGGCCAAGGTGGATCGAGCACGTGTGCGCTTCTGTCCTCAAATGTGCTAAGGGAAGCGAGCCGTCCTCGGGCCGCGCCGTCGCGATGACCGCCGCCGGCCCGTTCGGCAGCCTCCGCAGCTCCGACAGCAGCTCCAGAGACGGCGGGTCGAATCTGCGCGGGGCCCGTTTCGGCCCGGCGGCGCGGGGGTGCGGGGCCCGGCGGTACCGGTGAATGTCTTCCAGGAACAGAACGGTCGGCTCCCGCGCGATGGATAAAGATAGCAGGGAGGCGAGGACCTGCGGGGTACGGGATCGAACGCAGATCACGCCGCGGGGGGGGGGGCGGTACGCACGGATCGCATCTTCGCCAGACCGCCAGCGGAATCGGCTGCGGGGCGGTCGCGGCGCGAGTGAGTGAGGAGGGCGGTTCGACGGGTACGCGAAAACGGGTGCGGTGAAAAAAAGCAAAACAGTGTACCCGGGAACGGCGCGAGGCCGAGGGCGGCCGTTATGAATTCCGCGTGGATGGCGAGCGACGGGTCCAGCTGGACGACGGCCTAGTTTTGGGGGGGGGGGGGGGGGGGGGGGGGGGACGTCAGAGGGGTGGGTACTAGTACGTGATGGAGGACCGGAGGGGGGTACGCGCCTTGACGACCGCGCGGAGGGCATCAGCGGCCATTTCGGGGTCCGAGCCCGGGTCGTCGAGATGGGCGTTGTTTCGTTCCCAGAGAGACGGGCCGAGCACAAAGCTGAAGGTGGAGAGGGGGGGGGGATCAGGGGTACGACGACGACGACGACGGTGCGAGTGCGCACGAGGGCAGGTGGTGGGAGGAGCGGGGGCTACTGCTGTTGGAGTGGGGGGCAGACGCGTCGAGGACCTGCGTGGGGGGGTAGACGGCTATCAGGAACGGAAAGGGGGGGGAAGAAGCGAGGGGGTACCTCGTCCTCCTTGGGGAATTCGTGGGGGGTATCTTCGGTGGAGGTGGGCTCGTCGTGGAGCCGGCTTGCGAGGAGGGACTGGGGGTACGGTGAGAAGGGCAGAAACGGGTCCCGGGCTGATTCAAACCTGGAGGCCGAGGGTCTCGGCGAAGGAGGCGCGGAAGGGGAAGAAGGGGGGTACACTGTCGGGACCGAGTGCGCCCCTGGGGCTGCCGGGCACCGCGTTGGAGGGCGGGCGCGACTGACGAGGGGGTACACGAGGCGAACCTTTGGGAGCCTTCGGCTGGGGGAGCGGAGCAAACGAGTACACGTACAGAAGCGATGGTCGGCAGCCAGGAGCAAGCGAGCCTACCCAGGGCTGACTTCCCGACACCGGCCTGCGGCGGATTCGAACCCAGGAGATCCTTGCAGCGGGGCGGCGCTGGGGGAGGGGGTACGGCACCTCGCCCTCGATGAGAAGAACGCGGGGTACGGGGGTGTCCGAGAGCTGTTGTCGCATGGGGGGGGGCGGGGCCTGGGCGGGTAGCAGGGGCCGGAGGCCGTCGCAGGAGAGAACGAAGTCTTCTAAAGATTGGAGGGCCGCCCGTCGCCCGACGAAGCTCTTTGACTGCGGGGGGTACGACGTCAGGCTCTCAGATCAAATATGAGATAGATAGGGGAGGGGGGTACGCGCCGGCTCGAGGGGGTTCCAGGAGAGCTGGGGCAGCCTTCGTGCGCTCTTGGCGGCCCAGGAAGTGGAGGCGGGGAGAAGGCCGTTGGAGGACGAGGGGCGGCCGCTGGGGCCGGCGCCGGCGCCGGCGGTCGCTCTGTGTCCCGCGGGCGAGGAGGGACCGGCAGGGGGTACGGGCTCCGGTTCGCTCGAAGAGGCGTCGAGCCTGCGGCGGCGAAGGGCAAAGAAACGCTCGGCTCGGCTCGGGCGCAGCGCGAAGGGGCGGGCCCGGGGGCCTGGGGACCGGTCGCGCACATTTCTATCCTGGGCACGGGAGGGGTACGCTTGATGGATCGGGAGAGGGGGCTCCCGCTGCGTGCGAGCGAGTGTTAGAAAACTCGGAGCCTGATGGGGGGTACACGGACCTGGAGTGGAGAGCACGGAGGACGGGGGAGAGGGGTGTGGGGTACGAGGAGCTCCCGAGCCCGGCGCCGCTGACGGAGGGGCGGCGCCAGCCCAGGCCGCCCCCCCCGGGGGCCCCCTCGGCGCCGGCGCCCGAGGGCCCCAGGATCAGCGACGCAGGCCTTCGCCTGGCGCTGCGAACGAAGTTTTTGTTAGAGGCGTGCTTCCCCCCCCCCCTTCCTTCCTTTCTAAATTTAGCCATCAGCCAGTCAACGCACCGGTGACTAGGGGATTGGTCGCGGTCCGCCCGCGTCTGCTGGTAGCTCCCCCGCGGAGTCACGTTTCCGTTGCCCCGCGTGGACGTCGACCGGCCCGCCCTGCAGCAGGAGAAGCGGGAGCCGCTCAGAACAGGGGCAGGGGAGCAGCAGAAGCAGGAGCAGGAGCATGGAGGACGGACGGACCTCGCGCCTTCGACCCTGAATACAGGCTGAGGTTCGCTCTTCCCCTTGAGCATGACGCGCCCTACAAACGTACGAAGAAAGACGGGCAGCGTCAGGTTGGCGTGGCTGGTGCTGCTAGCTAGCTAGCTAGAAGTCGGGTCGACGCACCGACGGGGCTGAGCACGAAGGGCGGCTGGGGCAGCAGCGAGGCAGTCGTCTGGTCGACGACGAGGCCGGCGCCCATTCCCATCAGGCGACAGGCCACGTTGATCTGAGCTCAGGCGGGTCAGAGGGAGGGCTCAGACCGGTCAGACTGCTCAGTGGCGTCTAGGCGTCTAGTCGAGTGAAGATCTTGATCGATTTGATCTAGCTAGCTTAACGTGCCTCGGGACAGCCAAGAGTCCGATCTTTGGGAGGGAGGGGAGAGGACGGGGGGGGGGGGGGGGGGGGGGGGGGGGGGGGGGCGGACCGTGTCGCCGAGGACGGAGTAGTCGTATCGGTGCGCGCTGCGAGGGGCGGGCGGGCGGGAGGGTCTCAGGGCGCGAAACGAATAAACGGACACGGCCCGCCGATCTGTCCGGGCTTGGCGCGCATCATCGATGTAATGCATCCTAGAGTCTTATCGTAGGTAGCTAGCTAGCTTCCAGCCCCACGAACACACGAACAACGGAACGCAAAGCGCGGCGACGCGCGGCGCCGCGGCGCGACCAGCCGAGGAGATAGACTCTTCGATAGGCTTCTCTTAGGTAGATTGAAGACTCTCTAAAACTTATCATCCTAGTCATGGATCCTCTTGTCCTTGAGGCTTATGAACAGGACTCGTACCAGCCGAGGAGGCCGCAGTACGCGCGGCCGGTCGTGACGCCCGTCGCGGGGGCTGCCTCGCCCATCGCCACCAGCGCGTCCCGGGCCCGCAGCGCCGACATCACCTAAGCGAGGCGGGACAGTTGAAGTAAGCAAAGGCACCGCGACATGGAACAACTGCGTCTAGCTTCTGGCGCGTGGGAACTGGCGCGGCGGGGCGGGCCGGGGCGGGGCGGGGAGAGCTAGAGAGGCCGCCTGGTCGCCGGAGACAGGTAGCGTAGCGTAACGTAGCGTAGCGTGGGGCGGCGCCGGCGCCCGAGGGCCCCAGGATCAGCGACGCAGGCCTTCGCCTGGCGCTGCGAACGAAGTTTTTGTTAGAGGCGTGCTTCCCCCCCCCCCTTCCTTCCTTTCTAAATTTAGCCATCAGCCAGTCAACGCACCGGTGACTAGGGGATTGGTCGCGGTCCGCCCGCGTCTGCTGGTAGCTCCCCCGCGGAGTCACGTTTCCGTTGCCCCGCGTGGACGTCGACCGGCCCGCCCTGCAGCAGGAGAAGCGGGAGCCGCTCAGAACAGGGGCAGGGGAGCAGCAGAAGCAGGAGCAGGAGCATGGAGGACGGACGGACCTCGCGCCTTCGACCCTGAATACAGGCTGAGGTTCGCTCTTCCCCTTGAGCATGACGCGCCCTACAAACGTACGAAGAAAGACGGGCAGCGTCAGGTTGGCGTGGCTGGTGCTGCTAGCTAGCTAGCTAGAAGTCGGGTCGACGCACCGACGGGGCTGAGCACGAAGGGCGGCTGGGGCAGCAGCGAGGCAGTCGTCTGGTCGACGACGAGGCCGGCGCCCATTCCCATCAGGCGACAGGCCACGTTGATCTGAGCTCAGGCGGGTCAGAGGGAGGGCTCAGACCGGTCAGACTGCTCAGTGGCGTCTAGGCGTCTAGTCGAGTGAAGATCTTGATCGATTTGATCTAGCTAGCTTAACGTGCCTCGGGACAGCCAAGAGTCCGATCTTTGGAGGGAGGGGAGAGGACGGGGGGGGGGGGGGGGGGGGGGGGGGGGGGGGGGGCGGACCGTGTCGCCGAGGACGGAGTAGTCGTATCGGTGCGCGCTGCGAGGGGCGGGCGGGCGGGAGGGTCTCAGGGCGCGAAACGAATAAACGGACACGGCCCGCCGATCTGTCCGGGCTTGGCGCGCATCATCGATGTAATGCATCCTAGAGTCTTATCGTAGGTAGCTAGCTAGCTTCCAGCCCCACGAACACACGAACAACGGAACGCAAAGCGCGGCGACGCGCGGCGCCGCGGCGCGACCAGCCGAGGAGATAGACTCTTCGATAGGCTTCTCTTAGGTAGATTGAAGACTCTCTAAAACTTATCATCCTAGTCATGGATCCTCTTGTCCTTGAGGCTTATGAACAGGACTCGTACCAGCCGAGGAGGCCGCAGTACGCGCGGCCGGTCGTGACGCCCGTCGCGGGGGCTGCCTCGCCCATCGCCACCAGCGCGTCCCGGGCCCGCAGCGCCGACATCACCTAAGCGAGGCGGGACAGTTGAAGTAAGCAAAGGCACCGCGACATGGAACAACTGCGTCTAGCTTCTGGCGCGTGGGAACTGGCGCGGCGGGGCGGGCCGGGGCGGGGCGGGGAGAGCTAGAGAGGCCGCCTGGTCGCCGGAGACAGGTAGCGTAGCGTAACGTAGCGTAGCGTGGGGCCGTAGCGTCTAACGATTGCCGGCGAGAGCCCCCTCTTTCTAGTCATGTTTCTATGGAGTTCTATAGAACTCCTTGGAAAGTTCTCTAGAGAGAGAGAAGTGTCAATAGGCGTCCTCGTGGGCCGTCTATGGAACTATGGAAGTTCTATGGAACTCGTTGAGATTTCTATTATAGAGTTTCAAAGAGTTCTATTACGGAGAATGTTAGTGCTAATGGGCGCACGGCTCGCTCGCTGTCGTCCTCGTGGGCCGTCTCCACGCCCCACGTCGCGAACGCCTGCCCCGCCCAACCCCGCCCGGTCAGCAATCGGCGGGTCGCGCGAGAAATTGTGCCAAGCAAGATCCTAGCAAGATCATCACATTGGAACCTAGATCCTAGATTCCTAGCAAGAAAGCCTGCGCCCGCTCTAGCGTTTCGTTCTTGCCCCGCCCAACCCGGCCCGGTCAGCAATCAGCAATCAGCGGATCGCGCGAGAAATTGTGCCAAACGCGAATTGCGGGAACGAACGAGACGCTAGAGCGGATCGGTCAGCGGATCGAACGAGACGCTAGAGCGGATCGCTAGAACGGGAACGAATTGCCCGGTCAGCAATCAGCAATCAGCGGGTCGCGCGATCCATGCGGTTTACGGTGGTGGCATCCTGATGAGGAGCGCGGGCTTTCTTGCTAGGATCTGGGCTCTGGCGATGGAATCTACGACATGGAATCTAGCTAGCTATAGGATCTAGGATTTAGGTTCTAGCGATGATCCTAGCGTCAGCGGATTGCGCGAGGAATTGTGCCAAACACGAATTGCGGGAAAGAAACGCTAGAGCGGGCGCAGGCTTTCTTGCTAGGATCTAGGATCTAGGATCCAATGTAATGATCTTGCTAGGATCTTTAGTATGCTATGTAATTGCGTTAATATTCTATGGTGTGGAAAGGGGCGCACGGAGGCGCCCTTGTCGTCGACGAGGAAGGAGCGGAAGGCACCGTCCGTGTCCTCCACCGCCGTGATAACCGCCTGCGAGAGAGGAGGAGTGCGAGGCGGAGGCCGACGTTAAATGAGAGAGAGGAGCTTGGGCGAAGTCAAAGGGACAGAGGGGCGGGCGCGCCCTGAGGCACTCGTCGAATCTCTATGATAGATCTAGACTTATAGAGATAGATTTAAGGCACTCAAGAACTTATTCTATCGTTAATACAAAAGGGACAAAGCGGCTCGCCTTGAGGCACTCGTCGAGTCTCGTGAGGGCTGCCGCGTCGACCTGCGCGCGGGGCGGGGCGGCGGGGCGGGGCGGGGTGAGCGGCACGCACAGGGCGACTCAGGCGCAGGCGCAGTGCTGGACTCTTAGATAGTCTTGTAGAGCTAGATTCAAGGCGCTCAAGAACTCGTTATCATCATTGCTATTATGGGCGGGGCGGCGGGGCGGGGCGGGGTGAGCGGCACGCAAAGGGCGACTCGGGCGCAGAGCGATTTCTCGGATCTCAGCAAGACTCTTAGATAGACTTGCAGATAGATTCGAGACACTCGGGAACTTCTTATCATTATTGTTGTTATAGAGCCCCTAGAACTTGAGCCTTTCAAGTAGTTGGACTCTCATTATAGGACTTCCTATAGCTTATAAGCACCTCGGAGTCGCGGGCGGCGTCGAAGGCGAGCGGCAGTTGGAAGAAGGCGGCGCTGACGGGGCGGATCTCCGCCCACATCCGCAGCGACGGGCCGCTGAGAGCGAGCGCGCGATCGTCAGACTGAGGCCACCCGCTCTGCTCTGCTCTGCTTGCTTGCTCGCTTGCTTGTCTGTGACTGCTAGGCCAAGGCGCGAGCGAGATGCCGCGACGCAGGCGGCGCTGGCTATGGCGTTTTGATTTAGGGCGGGCAGTCTATTCCCGGGCACCTTCTCAGGAGGGGTAGAGCCTCGACGGGCAGGTACGGCCTGAGCGCCGCCTCCATGCACGCCCCGCATCTGCCGCCGCGCGGGGTCAGCGCGGGGTCAAGTCGAAGCTGGTGTTGCCGGCGAGGCGAGGCGAGGCGGAGAGGCGCGGCGCGACGCGGCTAAAACGTGGCGTCTAGCGGGGCCCTGCTGTGCAAGGCTGTGCGATGGTTTCTAGCGTGCCGACGCTTCCTCTCGGCTCTCTCAAGCGGCCGCTCCGCTTCGGAAGGAAGTTCGATGTGGGCGTCTAGACCAGCCTCGTCGCGTTTGGCCGCCGCTTCTCCCTGGAAGTTCGGTGTGGGCGGGGGCCGGGGCCGCCGCACCGTCCCAGCCAGGGGTCCGAGGCCCGGCGGTTCACGCTGTCGCCGGAGCCCTTTCGGGGCGCCCCCAGCATGGCGAGCCCGTCCCCGCCCAACGGCTCGGCCTTCATTGCCTGCGGAAGGCGCGCGCGCGCGGGTCACGTCAGCGCCGGCCGGGGCGGAGCGGGGCGGGGCGGGGCGGGGCGGGGGTAGGGGCGCGCCTCGCTCAGCTCGACAATGTGGTACGCCCCGTCGCCGAGGGGCCGGGACGGCACGGGCTGGTGCCCCCCCGAGAGCAGGGCAATCATGGAGGCGGGTACGGCGATCTGTCCCGCCTTGGAGAGGGATACGCCGACCGAGACCTCATGCACCGGGGCGCCCAAGAGCACGAGCTCCTTCCGCTGGGGGGTACCGAGATGCGCCTCGACGACGCGGCCCATGCCGAGGGCGCAGTGGAGGCTGCGGGACGGGCCGCGGTCGGGGGGCCGGCGGCGGGGCGCGGGGCGCACAGCGCGGGGCAGCGGCGAGGGCACCTGAAATCCGGGTTCTCCTGCACCTCTTGGAGCAGTCGCAGCGCGCATTCCACTGCCTCCCGCACGGCCTCGTCGGCCCCTCCGCCCGCGACGCCGCTCCTCTCCGGCCCGCCGTACCGCCGCATGAAAGTCACCGCGTCTCCTGCGAACTTGACGGCGTCCTGCGGCGCGCGAGGCGTTAGGAACGGCCGTGGCGCAGCGTGCCGCGCGCGGCCGCGCGCCATTCCGAAGCCGGCGGCAGTGTTGAGCATGGCCTCCATTGTGGCGTTCACCCGCTTCGAAAGCTCGTCCGCCTTCGATTCGATTTGGGCGAACTCGTCAGCGGCGCAGCGGCGCGGGGCGGCGTGAGGCGCACCGCCCAACGCTGCCGCTCACGGCGGCGGCCGTCCTCTCCCGGCACGGGGCTCGCCGACCCCGGCGGGGTGCTATGACCTGGGAGCTCGCCCTCCAGCGCGAGGCGCGAGGAGAGCGCCGAGAAGCCGGAAAGATCGGCGACCAGCAGCACTGCGCGCCCGCTGCGGCTCAGCCGCGGCGCGCGGCGCGCGGCGCTGCGCGGTGGGCCCCGCCCGTGCGCACCGGCGTCGTACGCTCTGTGCTCCACGACCGGCTCGGCGGCCTCATTCTCGGTGGGAGCGGCGTTGCGGAAGCTGCAGGAGCAGCCGGGCACGGGTTCCGTCCGCGGCCGGCCGGCCGTGTACTCCAGCAGCGTCTGGGGAACAAAGGAGACCGCCAGCGGCTGCAGCCTCCCGCGGCCCTTAGGCACCTCGGGCGCCGGACCTAAAGACGCAATCATGCTTCCAGGAGGCCGCCCCGCAGCGCGCTGCTCCGCTAAAATGCAACGGTGCGGCGCAAGGACGCTTCGGTGTGCTGATAGACTCGTCGCGCTTCAGCCATGGGCCGGCCTACAGCGAGCTGCTGCCGCCTCCAGCCGCTGAGCCTCGATGCCAGCGCCCGCCGTGGGCCGCGGGGAGCGCAATGATTACGCGCCTCGCCGGCCTACGTACACGCAGCGCTGCGGCCGAAGATTCGTGGCTCCGTACACGTGAAAAGAAACCGCTGCCCGGCTATATATGGAGCTAGTAGACTCTCTCAGAGACGTAAGGGGGCGAACGCCGCTGCGAGAAGCGCGCGCGCGCACCAGCGCCGCGCCCTATGGGCGATGGCTAGCTGCTTCCTGTGCATGTACTATGGTAACATAGTTAAATATACTACCCCGCCCGTTGCAAATTGCAATTACAATTGCCAAGTTGCGTCCGGCCGACTCTGGCGCTGGCGCCGGCCCGCCGGGCCGGCGGGGCCGCCGGGCCGGCGCGGCGCCGGCCGGCGCCGGCGGCGGCCGCGGCGCCCCGGCCCGCGTCCCGCGAGTCCGACCGTCGGACGGTCGGCGGTTCCGAAGTTCGGCGGCGGACCGACGTCGACGTCGACGTCGACGGAATTTAATTAATTGCCTTTGTTCGAATTCGAATTCAATATATAATCTAAATATTAATGTATATATATAGCTTTAACTGGCAGTTATTTTCCAAGCTCCAATGGAAGCTACTACTAGCTATAGCCTACCCGGTACCAGCAACCGAGCAGGTCCGCACTGACTCCGCAGGCTCCGCAGCTCACTGCCAGACTCATGATCATTGATCAGTGACTGTGCCAGTCAACTCATGAATGTGCTGAATCATCCTGAATGTGATGAAAACTCATCCAGTGACGTCCGCCCGCCGGCCGGGCCCGCCGGCGGCCGCGCGCGCCGCCCGCGTGCGGCGTGACTACGGTACCGGTAGTACTCGCGATCGGGTCAGTGCCGACTCTCTGCCGAGTCACTGCCGACTCAGTGGGGCCACTGGGGGGTCACTCGCGGTGAGTCCGTGACAATTCTTCTGTCAGTGTGTTAAATTATTTCCGACTCCCAAATTCCGAGACAATCAAAGATATCGATCCATCCAAGCTTCGTTCCATTCTGGCCGCTTCGTCCCCAGTTCAACCGGTTACCGCCGACTTACCGCGAAGTTAACGTATAAGTTCGGTATAACGCGTACGTTACCGGTAGCCTGAGACTGGCGGTAGTACTGGTCCCGGTGGTCCGGTACCGCTCGGCGCTCGGTCCGCTCCGCAAGCTTGGAGGCTTCAGCACACTGGTACCCCCATCCGTGTGAATTTCATTGTACCCGCGCGCACAGCAATTGCATCCAGCTGCAGCTACCTTACTTGCCGGGGCGGCCGCGGCCGATAGATCGGCGGGCGCGGCGGCGGGCGGCGAGTGGCGCCAACCCCGCGCCGAGCGCGCCCGCTTGGCCGCCGATCTAGCTACCTGCAGCTGCCGGCCGGGCGCGGCCGATGGCGCGGCGGGCGCGGCGGCGGGCGGCGAGCGCGGCGAGCGCCCGCGCCGTGTCCGCCACCGCCGCCTTTTTTTTTGCAAAAGTGGACGTCGCATTGATACACCACGGCACATGTATCAATGTTCTACGTGACGCGCCCTTCCGACCGGTCATCTATCTAGCCGAAGGTGCTAGCTAGGTGCCGGCCATGGGTCGCTCAATATGGGAGGTTCGCCTGAGTGGGGGAGCCATGGTTTTCGGTGATAGGTCCGCCACCGCCGCCTCCAGCACCGCTTCCGCCACCTCCCGAGTCCGCCTGCCCCGGCCCGCGCCGCGTCAGCGCTCGGCTAAATGTAAACTATAGCTAGAACGCTCGAGCGGCACCCCGGCCGGGCAGGAAAGGCCGCTAGAGTTAGAAAGGCTTGCTAGTACTAGCTATAGTGCATGATCTAGGAGCGGTTCGCATCGAAGAGCATGAAAGGCTCTAGCTTCTCGGCGCTCGCGGCTGCGCTCAATCTAGATCTAGAGCGCGTGGCCTGGGGTGGGGCCCGGACCTGCACGGCGGCCGCGTCCAGCGCCGTGTCTTCCCACTCCTCCTCGTCCGCCGCGTCCTGTGCTCAGATCAGGTCAGATCAGATCAGATTAGATCAGATCGGGTCGGATCTGATCTGACCTCGCGGATGGCGGCGTCGACGTCGACGGCTGCGCCGAAGGCGGGGCCCTCGCTCGCGAGGGGTATGGGGGGCGCCCGGGCGGCCGAAGCTGCGGCGGCCGGCGCCGGCGCCGGCGCCGGCGCCCCGTCGAGCAGCGCAGCCACGCGCCGCTGGAGCTCGGCCGACACGTCCGCGTCCTTCGCGCCCGGCGGCGGCCTGCGGGGGTACTCGGCGATGGGAGGTGGAGGGAGATGGGGACGGGGGGTACCGGTACGCGGAGGCGCGGAGGGTGGCGGCGGGGGCGGCGCTGCGGGGGCCGGCGAGGGCGGCGAGGGCGGTCTGGCTTGGCGGGGAGGGGCGGGAGCGAGGCCGTGCGGCCCGGCCGCGCCCGGCGGCGGGGGGAGGGATGCGGGGCCCCAGGGGAGGGCCCGGCGGCCTTGCCGCCCAGCATCTCGAGGACGGCAGCGCGGGCGGCGTCGTAGAGAAGGCGGTCGGCGGCGCGCTGCGCGGCGGCGTCCGCCCCGGCCCGCCCTCCTCCTCCCGCGCCGTCTGCCGCTGCGCCGCGTCGAACGCGCCGTCCGACAGGAACGCCGCCAGGCTCTCGGCCGCGGGGGTAGACCCCTCTCCAGCGCCTGCCGCAGGCGCGACGCCACCGTACCCCGCCGGCCGCCGCCGGCGCGGGAGAGGCCAGCAGCTGCGGCGCGCGGGTTGAGCGGGGCCGGGGGAAGAAGAAATGGGGCCGGCGAGGGGTACGACGAGCGCACGTTTCGGAGGAAGGCGGACGCGTGTTCGGAGTCGGTTCGGACGGCGGAGCGGAGGAGGGAGGACTGGGGCATGCCGGGGGATACCGGCGCGGACTGGGGCTTGGGCTTCTGCCCGGGGAGCGAGGGCAGCGCGGGGGCGGACGGCGTCGCCCCTTCTTTCGCCTCCGCCCGGCCCGGGGACGGGTGCGCGGGCTCGGGGGACGCCGAGGGCGGGGAGGGGGGCTCCGGGGTGGGCGCCGAGGGCGGGGCGCCGCGGGCGGGGGGGGAAGCGAGGGAGGAGGCGACGGAAGAGGCGGGGGAAGAGGGGGCATCGCCAGGGGACGAGGGCCCCGAAGACCCTGCGGGGGTACGAGAAATGAGATCCCCACGCCTTTTTGTCGTACCGGAGGGATTCGAACCGGCGTGGCGGCGGGACTTGCAAAAAATTGGGTACGGCCTCCGGGTGGTGCACCTCGCAGACCTTCACGTACATGACTGCGCCGAAAGTCAGAGTCTACCCCCTTTCCTCCCCCCCATTCGGCCCGGGTACCCGTGGCGGTCTCGCGGAGGAGCTGCGCCTCCAGCGCCTGCCGAACGAAAGCGCGCGTACCCCTCAGAACCGTGCTCCAAAATCAGAGAGGGAAGGGGGTACCGCGGCGACGCGCTCGGCGAGCTCCTGGCGGGAGGGGCCTGCGGAGGTGCGGACGGGCGGCTCGGCCGGCAGAGACTCCATCGACTCCTGCGGCGAAAAAGAAGCCCCCTCAGGCTCTCCCGATAAGATTCGATCTGGTCTTAAAATAGATGACCTGTATGGACTCGTCCTGGCTCTCGTCGAACGCACGGGCGGCCGGCGCGGGCCGCGGCGCCGGCGCCGCCGCCGGGCCGGCGTCGGGGAACAGCTCCTGCGCCGAAAATCACTCGGGGACGGAGGGGATAGGGGGAAGGGCGGCGGACCTGGGGCGGGGCGGGGGCGTGCGCAGGGGACGCGGCGCCCGCGGAGGCCTGAAGCGAGCGTGACGTCAAGCGGACGAAAGGACGGCGGGAGGGGGGTAGGAGCGCGGGTTCGGACCTCGGAAGCAGCGCCGGGGGTCTTGGGCGACTTCGCCGGCTGTTCGGATTGGTTAGACAGCTCTAAAAAAGCGGGAAACGCGGACGAAGCGGGGGAAACGGACCTCGGAGGGGGCCCCGGGGGTCTGCGGGGACAGGGCCGACTCCAGAGCCGCCACCACCCCGGGCCGGGGCGGCGGCGGATCCGGAGCGGGACCCAGCCGACGAGACGACCTCCTCGCGATCGGGTACCTGAAAAGAACGGGGAAGAGGGCTCGGGAGTAACGGGTGGGGGGAGGGGCGGGGGGGTAGGGAGAAGCGTTGGAAGGGGCGGGCCGCGGGGCCCCCCTCCTCCTCCTCCTCCCCCTGCTCCTCGTCTTCCCCCCGGGCCCCGGGGAGTAGCGGTCGCAGAGGTGACGTTATGCGAGGGCAGAAGCTCGTGTTGCGTACGCTTCTGCACTCTGGGTCCGGTTTCGGCCCCCGAGGCCAAGGCAGGTCATGATCAGACCGCTCTCGTAGAGTTTGAGTTCAGATCTAGAGAGAACGTGGCTATTAATATGAAATTTAAAGACCGTAGAGCGATTCAGCGATCATGCAAAGAAATGGTATGGTCAACGTCGACGTCTAGGCCACAAATGGCGCGCGAAGGGCGTAGATAAATGAAATTGAAGGGTGTTAAGGCCGTATGGCCGTACCCGGATTGCTTTTTCGACTGAATATTATATTTCAGTTATCAAGCCTCACGTACGGAATAATCGAGGTGTGAAGCTTTCGAAGGTTTGGCGTTGCACGCAGTACTACCGCGTAGGCTAGCCTAGGGTTTAAGCCAGGCAGCAACGGGTATGGGTAGGCCACAACGTGGCACAGAGAATCGGAATACTATGCGTGCACTAATATAGCTAACTAGCTCAAGAAGCTAGACTGGGCAGCCCCCGCAGTGCTGGTGTCTAGAGACTGTGGCCGGTAATTCACCAAAAAAACAAATAGACGCAATTATCTTTACGAGCCTGATAAGCTCGAGTCGGCTTGAAGCTGGTGCAGACTCCGATCCTCGAGTCTCGAGATTGATAACGGCATCGAGGGTAACGGCGTATCTATCAGCATCGAGCTACATGGCCAGCAGGTAGTCGTCGAGTACTACCGGGCAGCGCCGGTCTACGGCGGCACTGCGGCGGCTGACCGCAGTGCCAGGTCTTGCACGTGGCAGCCTCTGCAGCAGCTGCCGGTCGCAGGCTGCAGCTGCAGGCTGCAGCCTCACTAGGATCGGAATCAGTGCGTGACCATTGGCTGAAACCCAGCGTGGTGATTGGTCGCCGGACGTCTTTTTCGGGCGACGGGTAATTGAAGGGTGTACCCCGGTCGGATGATTGGGCCAAATCTTAAACCGGCAGATTTCGCAGCTCGGGCTCACTTTAAGGAGCGCACCGGATCGCTGCAAAGCTGCAGCGAGCTCGGTGTCGACGCGTTCACCACCTGAGGCACTTCACGTTCATCTGGTGCCCTGAGTCTGATTCCTACGATCCCTTCCCCTGATTCTTGTGAATCTTGGTGCTGATCAAAACCCGCGTTTTTAGGCTCAAAATGTCAGACTCCAAGGGATCTTCTGTCAATAACAAGACTCCGCCCTTTGCGGCCGACTTCCCTGGCTTGGTTGGGAAGCACGGCCATAACTGGGACGGGCAGTTCGCTGCTCTTGGGAAGCCCGAGGTTGGTGCTTTGTTATTTCATTGTGGGGTCTCTGGGATAGTTCAGGAGCCTTGATCCGAAGAGGTTCTAGTCACCTTTTCAAGGGCCCGTGGGGTTCGCCAATCTTCGAATTCATTGATTCCCCACTAGCTCAGAAACTCAAACAAAACGGGAGAACCACGAGAGCGAAAACGGGACCCGGGAGAACTACGAGAGTGAAAGCCTTGTGATCGCGAGTCGTAAGCCTTCATGTTACAAGCCACGGAGGTTCTTCCGGAGACCGCGGATGAGGAAGTCAATCGCCTCTGCCTCAACCTGCTGTGTCACCTGCGATTATAGAAGAGGCGCAGTCAGCGAGAAGACAGGAGGAGATTTTTATAGCTGGGGTGAAGAAGAAGGGACGCGCCCAGTTGGCTCGAACCAGCATCCTGCGAATGTCGATCGCGATATCGATCAGATGGGTGGCAACATTTATATTAAGGTAGAGATCATGTGTATATTATATTTTATATATATACAAATACGTACATGCTCATGTCTTCTTCAACCTTCACGGATTTTTCCGGGCAGAGCCAGATGGGGTATTTTGCAGGGCGAGGACGAACAACTTGGTGCGCGTACTGCACGTGCATGCGCGTCAGAATTCGAAGAGAGGTGCATGCATATGCATATATATATCCAAACTTTGCAATGATTGGAATGATCCAAACTATATATATATATAGATTTGGAATTCGAAGAGCAATGATTTACCTCGAGCTCGTCCATACAATTCACGGATGCGAGGTACGCGGGAGAGATGAATAGGAGGAAGGTGCGGCTCCGAGCAATTGCAATGGCAATGTCCTGGCGGCAAACGTGTGATCGTGAGGGATGGATAAAATTCGTAGGAGCGATCGCGAGGGCAGATCGTACTTTGGCCCAGTTGCGTCCCGGTAGAAGCATCAGATCGGTCCTATGCGATAGTCAGGAAACTGTTAACGTCTATATACAGATATTGCAATTAATATTGGCCATGGGCTACGCACCAGACGGAAAAGCCTTCTTTGGAAATACGATCAACAAAGCGCATCACGCGCTCCGAATCAACGTGAGCGTAACTGTAATGTACATGTACATTCATATATATGTACAGGTACGTGTCAGGGCACGATTGCGAGTAACTTTTGGGAATTCGAAAGAACTGGCAGCCGCGCACCTCACAAAGCAGTCCCACTCCTTTTCGTTTGCAGATGTCTGTTGCGGGATAGGGTGCTGAGGTGCAGAAGAGCTCGAGCTCGGCGCGACGTCAACAGCGAGGGCGAGGGCGCGAAGGTGCGCGAGGGCGGAGGGCCCAGATTCCCGAGTGTGCTGGGGCATGGCCGTGAGGGGGTTGGCCTTCAGATACAGCTGCTCCAGGTTCTCGAGGCGCCCCATCTCCGGAGGCAGCGTTATTAGCTCATTGTTGCTCACGCTCAACTCCCGCAGGGCCGCGAGGTGCCCGATCTCCGGCGGCAACGCGTTCAGCTGGTTGAAATCCACGCACAGCTGTTGCAAACGCTTCAGGCGCCCAATCTCCGGTGGCAGCGCCTTCAGTTGGTTGCCGTTCGCGTACAGCTTTTGCAGTTGTGCGAGCTCCCATATTCCCGACGGCAACTGTTCTAGCTGGTTGCTGCCCACGTTCAGCCACTGCAGGGCGGCGAGGCGCCCAGCCTCCGGCGGCAGCGTCGTCAGCTGGTTACTGCTCACATCCATCTCCTGCAGATTCGTCAGTTGCCCTATCTCCGGTGGCAGCGCTGTAAGCTGATTGCCGCCCACGTCCAGCTTCTTCAATGCCGCGAGGCAGCCAATCTCCGGCGGCAGCGCTGTCAGCTGGTTGCCGCTCACGCCCAGCTCCTTCAGGGCGGCGAGGCGGCCGATCTCCGGCGGCAGCGCCGCCAGCTTGTTGTCGATCACGCTCAGCGCCTCCAGGGCGGCGAGGCGGCCGATCTCCGGCGGCAGCACCGTCAGCTGGTTGTCGCGCACGTACAGCTCCTTCAACGTCGCGAGGCGGCCGATCTCGGGCGGCAGCGCCGTCAACTTGTTGTTGTCCAACCGCAGCACCTCCAGGTTCGTCAGCTTGGCGAGCTCCGCCCCCGGGATGCTCGTGAGCTGGTTTCTGCTGAGGTCGAGCACTCTAATGTTCTCGGGGCCCGCCGCCGCGATCTTCGCCGTTGGCCACTCCGTCCGCCCCTCGTTCGCCAGGCTCAGCCTGCCCTCAGTGGAGATCCAGCTGTCGTCTATGGCTGCGGGCCGTCGAATTCAAATGCGGCCTTTGAGAAAGACTGAATGGGCTGGAGCTCACTTTCAAAGCTTAAGACCCGATTTGCAGCACCGGTACCGGGTCCGGATCCGGAAAAACCGATTTGCGAAGTAGCCCGCTGAGACTCGGCATCCAATTGCGAAGAGGTGCGGTCACCCTTTAGCCGACTCCACTGCATGACGCAGAGGTCGGCGCCGCCGGTCGAGATGAGGTAATCGTCCCGCGGCGTCCAGCGCACGTTCGTCACGTGTTCCGAGTGGCCCTTGTACTTTTTCCGCTGGCTCTGTGAGGCGCCATCAGCGCCGTTGACTCCGAGGCGAGCGCGTCTGAACGGGCGCACGTCGTCGGTGAGGCAGGGGTACTGCGCCAGAGCCACATAGCGGAAGTTGGTGCGATGGCGAGCAGCTTCCCGTTGTTCGAGCGGTCAACGGACTTGACGTCGAGCCCGTCCATCCCGGGCTCGAAGACGCCTGCATACGGCTTCGGGTGAGCTCGGACTTCTCGGGGGAAGGGGGGAGGAGGCCTAGGGGGGATTCGAAGGGGGGGGGGGGGGGGGGGAGGGAGGAGGGGACGGGAGATGCGGCGTGGCGCACCCTGGACGGGCCAGCCGATGACGCAGGATTGCGTGGCCCACTTCTCGTTCTTGAAGGAACTGGCTTTCGAGTTCTGCTTGCAGGAGGGGATGGACCAGAAGAGCAGCTCGTAGGCGCCGCAGTCGCTCTGGATGGCCGTGCTGCCCTCATTCCAGTCGAGGTGCCGCACGTACGACGAGTGGCCCTTGCAGCGCCCGGCGAGCTTGTAGTCCTTGACGACGGAGAAGACGTAGATGCCGTTGTCACTCGAGCCGACGGCAAGGTACTTGCCGTCCGGGCTGTATTTTAGCTCGCCCAGCTCCTCCTTGGCGATCTTGCCGGCGCCCGTCGGCCGCTTGCAAATCCGCTCGCCCCGCCGCGCGTCGAAGACCTCCAGATCGCCCGTGTAAAGCCCGACGGCAACGTGGGCGCCGTCCGGCGAGAAGCACGCCGAGCGGCCTGGCGCCTCTAGCCTTATCGCCTTGGTGCACTTGCGGCTCGCCACGTCCCAGAACCGGAGCAGGCAATCGTCCGAGCACGTGACGTATTCGTTCTTGCTCGGGTGCTGCGCGGCGCCGGCGGATCCGGAGGCCTGTCTGATGCGGACGGGACAGGAGTGGGCCGGGAGGGAAAGGCGGGCGCACGATGCCAAGGCCCCAGATCTCGCCCTGGTAGTCGGCGGCCTTACCCATGCGGGTACCTGAGGCGCCGTGCGCCGCGAGAAGCGTCGAGACGGAGCCCGAGCGGATGTCCACCTCGACGATTGTCGAGCTCATGAGGCCCGCCAAGCACTTGTTGCCCTTCACGCTGAGTGCCCGCAGTGCGGGGGCCAGCGCCGTGACGGAGGCCGTCGGGTCGGACGAGAGCTGCTTGTTCAGGTCGATGCGCTTCGCAGGGGTCGAGCCCGAGCCCAGGTCCTGCGTTGCGAAGACGCAGATCGCGCCGTCCTTGCCACCCGAGAGCAGCTGCGCGCCCTTTTTTCAGCGATTGAAGCTAAACGCGGCGGCCGAAATTCACGAAATCAGACCTTGGAGCCATCGGGCGTGACGTGCAGGCGAAGACGGGGCCCTCGTGCGCGGGATCGCCTCTGTGGCCGTGCCGCCCACGAACTTGTACAGCGCGCCGTCCGTCGTGCCCGCCACCACCGTCGCTGCGGCGCATGGACGGCCGTGGCGGTCACGATCGGTCAGTCAGGGCGCGCGCACGGCAGGCGAGAGGGATCGGCGCACAGGCGTCAAGCCAGGCGACGGCGTGGTAGGCCTTCTGGTCGGTCATGCCCTTGCCCTTGACCGAGCCGAGCTTGCCGGCAGGCCTGGCGGGCCCTCCGCTCCAGAACTTGATGTGCTTGGCGCCAGTCGTGATGAACTCGCCGTCGGCGTGCGGGCTGCAGTCGACGTTGAAGACGCGGTCGGGCCCGCCCTTGTTCTCGCCCAGCTTCTTCTTGGCCTTCCAGTCCCACACGATGACCATGTGGTTGTCGTCCAGGCCGACCGACACGAGATGAGCCCCGTCGCGACTGAAGGAGAGGCACGGCACGCCCCGCTGGTGGCCCTGGAGCGTCGCGATCGGCTTCTCGGGGATCCGCGCGTCCCAGATGTTGATTGGCGCCTTCCTGCCGACCTGGCCCGTCGCGATTGTGTGGCCGTCGGGGTGCAGGGCCAGCGAGAGAATGTTGTGTCGTGCCCCTGGAAGAACTTCTGCGTGTGCGTTCCCTTGTCATACACGATGCCGAGTGCCGCGGCGTGGTACACGATCTCGCTCGCGTTCCCGTCGTCCTTCGGGCCGAGATAGAAGAGGTTGTGGCGGGCGTCGTGTGCGCGTACCCGTGCACAAATTCGAGCGTCAGCTCGTCGGTCGGCGGCTGCTTCAGCTTCGGGTCGGGCATGAAGCTATCCGGTACAAGGGCGTTGATGGTGCCGACCCACGGCTTGACGGCGCCGAACTGCTCGTCCTTGCCCTCATCGATGCCAATTGCAAAGTCGTCGGCACCGCTCTGCATCTCCGTGTTGTAGTTGACGCGCATCTCTGTGTCCTCCTCCTCCTCGTCCCGTGGCATACCCGTCCATGTGTGCTTCCACTGCATCACGCACAGGTCGGCGCCGCCCGTCGAGATTAGCGTGAAGTCGTCTTCGTGAACTGCGCGAGAGGGGGGATGGTCAGGGGCGCACTTAGGGGCGGGACACATTAGTAAAATGCGGAGTTTTAACCCTCGGCTTATCTTAATTGATTTTGTTGATATATCTCGTATATTCTATTTCAATCAATCGATAATCTGTGTATATCTTATCGAATATTCATTTATTTCGATTATTTTGTATTCTTTTCGATATTTTATCGTAAATTTCTCTTATTTTCCGATTAGTCTTACTGAGTTAATCGATAATCTGTATAAAATTCCGAATAATATAACTGAATCTCAATTAGATCTTGCCTCTGGTTAAAACTCCGCATTTTACTATGTGTGATTGGTCTTTTTGTTAATTGATTTAATCGATATTATATTCATGTACTTTCTCGATTAAATTTAATTAAATTTAATTCATTTAATCGGAAATATATCGCTTAACTCGATTAAGATCCATATAAGATTCATTTGTTTAATAAAACAAATAGATCTTTTATTGAATCCAATCGTAATTATACATGAAATTGATATGTTTTTCTCATGTTTTAATGAGTCTAAGGGGGACCCTTAAGAATTTAATGAATAATTGGGTGTCACAGGTGTCACAGTCCATCCCATCGAAAGGGAAAATCACTCTTTATAGGGCTTGAGCTGGATAGACCTGTGACACCTGTGACACATACCATATTCAGTAAGGACCTCATATATTGTTAAAATCTCAGTGTTAGTTGGTGTAGTTGATTCAAAAAATGCATTTATACTCTGATTCATTGTTATTTCCTGTGAAATTTGAGTCAACTCAACCCACTTAGTCAACCCTTGCATTGAATTCGTAACAAAATCCATATACTTTTACTACTTTTACGATTAATATGAGTCAACCTTGAGTCCACTTTAATATAAATATTATATAATAGGGGGAATCAAGGGGAGATGCTTATAAACATATGAATTATTGAGCCTATGATACTTACATCGTCAGGCAGGCCTCGTTAAGAGATTCCGAATCTGTTTTTGGTTTTGTCACATGATGAGTTGGTGAAGAGATACATGCATTTTAGTGTTTTGTATGTGGTTTAATGATATGATGTCATAATGCATGGGTTTTCGTCAACAGTTAAATGAACAGTTAAGTGGACACCGTTTCACGATAAACGAGTAGACACTGCCTACTCCCAACAGGTGTCCACTTAACTGTTCACTTAATTGTTCGCAATTTGCTTCATTGTCTTTCAATAGCTTTCCCGCATATCTTGTTTCAATTGTTGTTGCAGTACACTATTACAATAGTTGTCTCGTTAACTGTTCACTTATCTGTTCGCTGCGAAAAAAGACGATGACGGACGTGTTATGTTACGAAATGATGTCATAATGACGATGCATATGTATATGATATATATGACACACCATCGAACTCGGGAGATCATGACGATCACGGCGAATTATATATGTTATGTGTTTATGATACATCATTATTACATCATTATGATGCATCATTCCGAAATCTCGAAAAATCGATAATCGGCATCTTCAAACGCTTGTATCTCATCACCAGATTATCAAATCGCAACGTTCTGCATATCGCTGTGAAGCGCTTGAAAAGATCTACAAGACAATGTGTATATCATATGCATATATGTATATATGTATATCAGTCATACATATATTTGGAAAAAAGACGGTTTTCGGCTAGCAAACTAGCTAGTTTTGGTCCTCTCTCTTAGTGTTCTTTGAGGTTTAGGGGCTGTATATGACTCCTTAGTAGTCTGAAAGTCACTATACCATCTCTGGCTATTCACTTCTGAAAGTTTCTGTGTGCCTGCTATGGTGAGCTTTTTGAGTTCCCTATTAACTTTCCCAGCCTTCTCCTTCCTAGCTCTATCAAAGGCTTATCTGGGACTTCATTAGCAGCTTCTATGCCTTCTCTCCTTATAGCAGCATCAACCCTGGCTTCTTCTTTGGCTTGCTCTAAGGCATCTACTGTAGGGGTTTCCAGATACTCAACTGCATTCACAGGCAACAACTCATGGAAAGCAAACCTGTTATCTATGATCTCACCAGTGGGACTCCTTAGCTTAATTTAAAGCCTCCCTACTATCAACAGTGTAAACCATCCTAGACCAATTGTTACCCTGTTTTAGCAAAGGGGTTCTTCTCAACTTTCACTCTAACAAACATGCCAGGTTGCATGGTATCAAGATAAGCTATTGATTCTTGAATCTCTCATCTTCTAATCCCACTATATACCTATAATGCTCCTCTGTAGTTTCGCCTGGCTTCATCTTAGTAGCTGAGTGAACTGTATTATTGTAATTATACTCAATATCACCTAACACATCAAAAAATCTAGCTGTGTTATTAGCTATGCAGTAGTTTGTGATCAGTCTCTTAATCTGCTTGTTAAAGGCTTCAATTCGACCTTGGCTTCTGTGGTCAGCAGTTCCACTCACTTGTGTTCTATGTATTACTAGATAAATACTCTGGAATATTCGATTTGGAATTCACTCCCAGCATCTGATTGAACCTTTACTATGGTCTTGCTACTCTCATCTCAAGCTGTTTAAATGCAGCTAATGTAGTGAGAGCTGATTTATCCCTTATAGGTATGATATATCCAGTTCTCAGTGTTGATTCCATTGCAGTCATAAATGTATCATAGCCATTGTTTTGTTTCTTATAAGCTGGGGAAAAAGAGCAAATCAATCACATAGGTATCAAGGGTTGCCTTATTGGAACCATGGGATCTCTCTTTCTAGATATAGCAGGTGCATTGATCTGAACTACCTCTTGCTTTTTATAGAACTCTTGCAACTGCTTGTAGGATTCATCTGGTAACTCAGCCTCATAGCTTGAAGCCCTTTGTAACCAGTTCTCACATCATAGAATCTCTTGGCAATCTTGCTAGTTTCTTTCACTGCAATAGCAACTGGGATCTCTACTGGGACAAGCTCTTTCATTTCAGACTTTTTAACAATTCGAGATTCCCCCTTTTCCTCCTTTGGAACTGTGATAGGCAGTAGGTTACCTTGCAGTTGCTCAGTGGTTCTCCTAACTATTCTTCCAGTTGCTGGCATCTCTTAATTAAAAGGAACAGAATTAATACCATCTGGTAAGATGTATCTCTTTGCATCAAAGCAGTTTAGGGCAACCCTTCTACTCACAGTATCTATTATTGTGTGATCTGCCCTTCTCTTCTGCTTTGCAGTCACAGTCTTGCTGATACCTGCAAATAAACACTCCTTAAAATCATTGAATTGGAGTTCCTCAGTGGAAGTCCCAGATAGCTTACTTCTCTCAATCTCAGCTGTTCTGAAACTGTAAACTTTGGCTCTCAGACCTACATACTCCAATATAGCAGAACCTGGCATCTCATTTTTGTATTTACCTGGGGTCATTCTGTTAGACCCCCCTAGGTCCAATGCATAAGAGATATTCCCTATATCTTTTTGTAGGGTCTTAGATTCGATATATAGACAAAAGGAGTCAGTATCATGGAATAGTAACTTTGCTTTTGCCCACTGGGACCTTACAGTATCATAGAAGAACTTGTAGTTATGCAGTTTGGCAGTATCCAAAACATAAGCCCCAATAGCAACAGGCTTATCTAGCTTCACATGTTTTGTGTAAAACTCAAAGGCAACTGCCCTTTCACTTATGGGACTTGTTGATTTCACTAAAGGAGAGGCTGCATATTTCATAAACAGTTTCTCACTGTTGGCAATCTTAACCACAGATCTACCTCTACATGATTCAATGCATTTCCATAGATTGAGTTATTCATGAGTTATAGAAATCAGCCTCGAATTTATTCACTGCTTTCCTTCTCATATCAGTGTTCAGCTCAATGTAGGGTTTCATTACAGGAGCCACAGTAAATGATAGGACCCTGTGAACCTTCTTTAGTTTCACACCTTTGGTCAGAATATACTGTAGAAGAGGCTCAGAAATCACATAGTTTGTCACAGAACCAAAGGTTGCAGTTAGCTTAGGGGTCTTATCAAGCTCTTCTCCTGAGAGATCCAATAGGCTCTTTTGATATTGTGATAATTCTGCATATTCTACTATTTTCTTGTTTATAATTAGGGGGGAAATCACTGTGATCTAGAAACAGCTAATTGGGTAATCCAGATCAACTTCCAGGAAACTGGATCTGTTATCTTGTTGGGTTGAATTCGGTCTCCCATCTAAAATCACCAACTGGAATAGGCTGACTCAAGCAGTAGCCATACAGTTGTTAGCATCAAACAGCATAATATGGGAGTTCTCACCATCAGCCTCAGCATACCTACAAGGCATTGTTGCAAAGCCACCCCTGATTCCCTCTCAACAAATTCGTATTGCTCTACATCACTTATAAGCTCTATTTTTGCCTTGGTGGTCCTAAGCATAGCATCCCAAGATAACCCAGGTGCAGATACATAATGAACTGGGTCCAATCCATATACTGAGTGTGAAAGCCTTCTGAAAGCCTGGAATTTGCTCATTAACTCATCTACATCAGCAGCCCCAAAGTCCATAAATTACTTGCATCAATGAACTTGTAAAGACCCCATTGCAATGAAAGATATTGATCAAATTTTTCGAAAGGATTTCGATTCGCTTTTTATCACCCATGCCTGCTATTTTTCTGAAAATGAATGTCCCACAGTCATCCATTTGGTCAACAACAACTGCAACTTTGGTTTGCTTTGAGATTCTCCTATGGAGATTGCAGTTTCTGCATGCAGGGCAATGTAATGACCTGTGTGGTGATCATGATCCCTGCATTTGAAGTTTTCCTTGTGAACCTCTCACTGCAAAGGTAACAGTGTTTGGTAGCTCTGTAAATAGCCTTTTGCTCATCTGTGAGTTCATTCATGGGAATATTGGTAAACAGGAAATCGATTAGTTCTCTTGCTTTGGACTCCAAGCATTCAAACAGACCTCCCATTGGATCCTGCCCTCAAATCGAAAATCTTGAACATCTGCCCCAGTGACTATTCTAGTTGACTGCTGAGACTTCTCTCTTGGATTTCGATGCATCAATGGGGATGCTTCTATGTTCAATCTTGCAGTAACCACAACAGGAAGCCACACAGTTTTCCTGAGGTTTTTCAGTCCAAACTCTATGGTGGTCTCAGGCTTAGGGTGATTCCCTTTGAGAGTCTCCAATCAATGCATCTGTTTGAGTCCACATGAGCAGTGAGTTTAGCCTCAGACCTGAATCGAGATAAGCATGTGTCACAGTAGTGTAACTTTTGATCCTTGGTTTTATCAAGGGCAACTCTGAGAAGTCTTGAAAGGGACATGATTGTAATATAGTGACCATTCCCTTCATCATCATGAATGAGCATGAGATTAATCTTTTGCTTTCTGCCTGGGTTGCTGGATTGATGTAGGGGATATATAACATCTCATCCATTCCAAATATGTTTATGCTGATGCCTGCATTTTGAGATTCGAATTTATCAATGATTTCAGCATCACAGGAACAGGGAATGGGATGTTATCGAAATTGAGAGCCAAAGGATTGTATGTGGTTGGTGAGTATTTCCATTTGCGATATTGTGTAAGCTCACTTCTCTTGTGGGAATTACATCTTTCCTATGGATCCATGCCAAAATGGCATTTTCGAAGCAAGAATCATCAATATTTCGAATATTCACTGTGGCTCTCTTGGCTGCAATTGATCTGGTGTTTTAACATAGCACCACCAGTTGGGGCATAACTCATAATAGCAACTCTAGCATTTCGATTCTCTCCAATCGATAGCTATCAACAACATTCATCTGCTCCTGACACATTTGGGCTGCTTTATTCAGCTCAGTTCGAATATTTCTCGATTTGGTTAATACAAAATAATCGCTGTAAATGTATTTCGATATCCAAACCTGTGGATTGCTGACTTTTACGAACTTGCAGATAAACGATAAGCGAACTTTGATTGCCCTGAATTGATCTAGACTGTCTCTTAAACGTTTTGGTAGAGAGGTTGCAATTCTATCTAAATATTCAATCACATCAACAACAACTTCCCTTCTGGCTCTGTAGTGAGCCAGCGATATAATTCATTCATGCTGTACCATCTTCTGCCTCTGGTTCTATTTGCCTCAGGCGATCGAGTTCATCAAGAGTTTCAACTTTATCATAGAGGTTATTGGCTTTTCTGGTTAATTTTGCTAAAGTGGGTCTGCCCCTTGAAATAAATCCGATTTCCCGGTCATATTCAGCCTCTGTAATTTCATGGGCTGCATACAGTGTTCCCAGTAATCCCATGAGTTCCCATTTCTTCTCTCTAATGAGTCTGTTGCTAATTCGGGGCATAGTTCCTAACTTGTTCCTACTAAAAGGGGAGGTTTTAAATGGGGATATTCCGAACGCAAAAATTTGATGAAAACTACTTAAAGAAATATCTTCTATATATATAAAAGGACAATGGCAGAGAACAAAGCAACATCTTCTCTGGAACGCTTGAAGGCTACATTAATGTTTCTTTGTGGATCTAATAACTTAAAGACTTTGTCGCTTTGGGGAGAAGCAAATATATGAACTCTTTGTATTTGAAACTTGCAAAGTATGATTTGACTCACGAAAGCCTTCCTCCACACTCAAACAGCTGTGCTTGCAAGCATCATATTGAAGAACAATGCTACATCTTGCATGTGGATAAAAAGATTGTGGTTCTTGTTGGCAACTGCTGCATTAAACGATTTATGCCAAATGGTGCAAGGAGGGAAGATATATGCAAGAAATGCGGAGATCGACATAAAAACCGTAAGGATAATTTCTGCAATAAGTGCAGGATTATCATAAAGGAGGAGGAATTGGAAAGAAAAAAGCAAATCCAGAAAGAAGCAGAGGAGCGAAAGAAACAACTTGAATTAGAAGAAAGAGAGCGAAGGCAGAGAGAATTAGAACAAGAAAGAGCAAGGAATAGACATGCAGTTAATCTTTTCCTGATTTGGTGCAACCAGTTCATTCCAAAAATGGATAATCTTCGCAGAGATGATATAGAGAGGTTCAGAGAGGGTAGATCTGCATTGATTGAAATGTATGCAGAACTCAGTACAACAAACACATTGGTTGCTGGGTTTCAGGTGCCTTTTCTTAAAAAAGATATCGCAAAAGGATTAGATTGCAGATGGAATAAGGACAAGAAAACATGGGAGACCTTGGAAATCGAACCATTTGTAGCATTGCTAGGTAAGCATTTCAAACTTATGTATATTGAGAGATTTGGACAGAGAGGTTAAAGAACAAAAAATGATTTAAAGAATTCTCTATATATATTAAGAGAGACAGAGGAAAAATGCCACTCAGTGAAGCCCAGAAGAGAGCTATGAAGAGGTACCAGCAAACTGAAAAAGGTAAGGCTCAAATCAAAAAGTTTAACGAAAAAATAGCCACACAGCTAAGAGATCTATATCAAACCGATGATACCTATAGAGCCATGAAAATAGCAAGTTCATGTCAGCGAAAGTATGCAGCCAATGCAGTCTGCTTTGTCAAATATTTGTATGATGTCCCTTACTCAAACAGAGGGAGAAAATCGAAACATGTCTAAATTATTTTTCCCAGCATATTACTAGGCTGGGGATATGCTGTTTATTCGCTGAAATACCATTCATCCTTTTTGTATCTGAACCACTCGATATATCATGTGGATAAATTTCGTAGGGATACTTTCTCGATTTCCAACAAAAAATGATTGGGGGACCCAAAACTACTTAAAGAAAAATCTTCTATATATATAAAAGGGACCCCAATCGCTGAAAATGAACGCCAAACAGACAAGTTAATCAAATCGCTCGCTAACTGGCTTCGATCTGATGAGGAACTCGCCAAAAACATGATTATCCCAGTGAAACCTGACAGCAAAGACCCAGTTTTCAAGCATAAGGGAGGTGCTTGGTCCTGGGAAAAGTATGAGGAAGCGCTGGCAACTAATCAGTATGTATCTTGGGGCATTCTGCTCTCAGACAACATGATGGTTATTGACTTTGATGATGAGGAGAACTTTGAGAAATTCCGGATATGTTTCCTGATGACTTTGATGCCAATCAGCCCATGGCAAAAACTAAAAAAGGCTATCATGTCTACTTTAAACGACCTGAGGAGTTCACTAAACTCAAAATCACCGATAAGGCTCCAGGCTTTAAAGGCTTTGAAAAGGTTGACCTGAAAACAATCACTGGAACTGGAACTTCTGGATTAATTAATGTTTGTCCCAGTGTCAACAAGACCTGGGTAATTGCTCCATGGGATGATACCTGTGATTTCAATGAGCCTACTGATGAGTTTAAAAAGTGGATTGCAGAGAACTATATCTATAAGAGTGAGTATACTGCTAATGCTACCTCACATGATGAATTGGAAAAGAGTATTCTTAAAGAGCTGGTGGATATGGGCTTTATGCATCCCAATATAATCTCTCAAACTGAACTGGCTTTAACTTTGATGCTGCTAATAAGGGACTTCAATTGCCCATGCTGCAATGGTCCCATGAATCGAATAACTGGTATGTTATGAAAGCCAAAGGAGAAGATAAAAAGTATATTGTGTCCAGCTACAGTGGCAATTGCAAAAAACGATTTATCTTCATTGGAATGCAATCTGATATCTTCAATCTCATTGATAATCCGCTGGTTCTGGAGGCGCTCATTATGATGTCAGTCTTGTGTGCAAAGAGGTACTACAACATACTTGGAGATACTCCAAAAAGTCATGGTTCAAACTCAATACTGATACTGGGATTTGGGAGCATGATGACACAAACCAAAAGATTTACCTAGACATAAGTTGCCTTGTTGTCCCTCAATACCTTGGCAGGGCTGTGCATTATAGCCAAAGAGCTTTGAAGGATGAAGAGAATAGAACAGCTTTCGAAGAGAAATCGAAAACATTAATTTCTATTGCCAAAAATCTTAAACAATCAGGATATCGCAAATCCCTTCTGACTGATCTGCTCCCTCTGCTGAATGATGATGAATTCTATGAAAGATTGATACAGTTCCATATGTAATTGGATTCGATAATGGTGTATTTGATCTGACAACTATGACTTTCAGAAAGGGAAACTGGAAGATATGGTGAGCAAGAGTGTGGGTTATGATTATACTGAGAATGTAGACCCCAAGAAAGTAGACCATCTCAATCAGATTTATAGAGAGATTGTAGATGATCCAGCAGAGCGAAACTATCTTCTGGCATCTATTGCAATTGCTCAGTGGATCAACAAAATCAGAAGTTCTACATGTGGACTGGTGCTGGTGCAAATGGTAAATCACTTGTTCAGGAATACTGCAAACAGATTCAGGGGCTTATTATAGCCCTCTCGAAATATCCTATTGGACAAACCTAAAAAGAACTCATCAGATGCTACTCCTGAACTTGCCAAACTCCTTGGAAAGCGACTTGTATTCAGTAATGAGGCTGAAGATGGTGATAAACTGCAGATCTCCAAAATTAAGGAGGTCACAGGTGGAAATGAAATGACTGTGAGAGCCTTGTTCAAAGACCCAGTATCCTTACTCCAATTTCAGGTTACATTACAACTAATGACAATTTGACTATAAATAAACCAGACTTTGCAATTCAAAGAAGACTTTCATACCAGAGATTCAATAATATATTCAGAGAGAAGCCTGAAGCTGGTCAAAGAAAGCTGACCCAACTCTGTTCACACTTCTACACAATGATGATGAGTATAAGATGGCTCACATGAAGATATTACTGGATATGTGGAAGAACAAAGAGGTTGAAGAGATCTTAAGAAATCCCCCTCAATCGATTATTGAACAGGGAATAAACTTTATAGCTGAAAATGATAAGATTGGTGAATGGCTTAGGGATAATTTCGAAGTTACCCATAATGCAAACGACTTTGTTTCGAGTGATATCATTTACAAATCATACAGAAGTGTCGATGATAAAGTTGAATGTGTTTCTGTGATGAAGAGAGTAAGGGAAATCTTCAATGTGAAATCAGAGGTTAAACGAATTCAGGGAACCAGAGCAAGGGCTACATTGGACTTCGAAAGATAACAAGGGTTCAAGAAGACAATGGAGAGGATTTGAATATTAAACAAAACGATTTATGATTGAAATGTATATGTATTTTTATAGCCTTACTGGAAATGGTGTTGTTCACAGGTGTCACAGGTCCATCCCATCTAGGGGGCTATAAAAGAAAAATGACCAGGGACGATAAAAACCTGTGAACACCTGTGACACCTATCGAAAAGACCAAAATTTGACAAGAATACTTAAGGCTTACTTGATTGTG
>QPMI01000595.1:0-68301 GCA_004431415.1 Cyanophora paradoxa | reverse complement strand
AGTTGCGTCCGGCCGACTCTGGCGCTGGCGCCGGCCCCCGGGCCGGCGGGCCGCCGGGCCGGCGCGGCGCCGGCCGGCGCCGGCGGCGGCCGCGGCGCCCCGGCCCGCCGTCCCGCGAGTCCGACCGTCGGACGGTCGGCGGTTCCGAAGTTCGGCGGCGGACCGACGTCGACGTCGACGTCGACGGAATTTAATTAATTGCCTTTGTTCGAATTCGAATTCAATATATAATCTAAATATTAATGTATATATATAGCTTTAACTGGCAGTTATTTTCCAAGCTCCAATGGAAGCTACTACTAGCTATAGCCTACCCGGTACCAGCAACCGAGCAGGTCCGCACTGACTCCGCAGGCTCCGCAGCTCACTGCCAGACTCATGATCATTGATCAGTGACTGTGCCAGTCAACTCATGAATGTGCTGAATCATCCTGAATGTGATGAAAACTCATCCAGTGACGTCCGCCCGCCGGCCGGGCCCGCCGGCGGCCGCGCGCGCCGCCCGCGTGCGGCGTGACTACGGTACCGGTAGTACTCGCGATCGGGTCAGTGCCGACTCTCTCCGAGTCACTGCCGACTCAGTGGGGCCACTGGGGGTCACTCGCGGTGAGTCCGTGACAATTCTTCTGTCAGTGTGTTAAATTATTTCCGACTCCCAAATTCCGAGACAATCAAAATATCGATCCATCCAAGCTTCGTTCCATTCTGGCCGCTTCGTCCCCAGTTCAACCGGTTACCGCCGACTTACCGCGAAGTTAACGTATAAGTTCGGTATAACGCGTACGTTACCGGTAGCCTGAGACTGGCGGTAGTACTGGTCCCGGTGGTCCGGTACCGCTCGGCGCTCGGTCCGCTCCGCAAGCTTGGAGGCTTCAGCACACTGGTACCTCCCCATCCGTGTGAATTTCATTGTACCCGCGCGCACAGCAATTGCATCCAGCTGCAGCTACCTTACTTGCCGGGGCGGCCGCGGCCGATAGATCGGCGGGCGCGGCGGCGGGCGGCGAGTGGCGCCAACCCCGCGCCGAGCGCGCCCGCTTGGCCGCCGATCTAGCTACCTGCAGCTGCCGGCCGGGCGCGGCCGATGGCGCGGCGGGCGCGGCGGCGGGCGGCGAGCGCGGCGAGCGCCCGCGCCGTGTCCGCCACCGCCGCCTTTTTTTTGCAAAAGTGGACGTCGCATTGATACAACCACGGCACATGTATCAATGTTCTACGTGACGCGCCCTTCCGACCGGTCATCTATCTAGCCGAAGGTGCTAGCTAGGTGCCGGCCATGGGTCGCTCAATATGGGAGGTTCGCCTGAGTGGGGGAGCCATGGTTTTCGGTGATAGGTCCGCCACCGCCTCCAGCACCGCTTCCGCCACCTCCCGAGTCCGCCTGCCCCGGCCCGCGCCGCGTCAGCGCTCGGCTAAATGTAAACTATAGCTAGAACGCTCGAGCGGCACCCCGGCCGGGCAGGAAAGGCCGCTAGAGTTAGAAAGGCTTGCTAGTACTAGCTATAGTGCATGATCTAGGAGCGGTTCGCATCGAAGAGCATGAAAGGCTCTAGCTTCTCGGCGCTCGCGGCTGCGCTCAATCTAGATCTAGAGCGCGTGGCCTGGGGTGGGGCCCGGACCTGCACGGCGGCCGCGTCCAGCGCCGTGTCTTCCCACTCCTCCTCGTCCGCCGCGTCCTGTGCTCAGATCAGGTCAGATCAGATCAGATTAGATCAGATCGGGTCGGATCTGATCTGACCTCGCGGATGGCGGCGTCGACGTCGACGGCTGCGCCGAAGGCGGGGCCCTCGCTCGCGAGGGGTATGGGGGCGCCCGGGCGGCCGAAGCTGCGGCGGCCGGCGCCGGCGCCGGCGCCGGCGCCCCGTCGAGCAGCGCAGCCACGCGCCGCTGGAGCTCGGCCGACACGTCCGCGTCCTTCGCGCCCGGCGGCGGCCTGCGGGGGTACTCGGCGATGGGAGGTGGAGGGAGATGGGGACGGGGGGTACCGGTACGCGGAGGCGCGGAGGGTGGCGGCGGGGGCGGCGCTGCGGGGGCCGGCGAGGGCGGCGAGGGCGGTCTGGCTTGGCGGGGGAGGGGCGGGAGCGAGGCCGTGCGGCCCCGGCCGCGCCCGGCGGCGGGGGGGAGGGATGCGGGGCCCCAGGGGAGGGGCCCGGCGGCCTTGCCGCCCAGCATCTCGAGGACGGCAGCGCGGGCGGCGTCGTAGAGAAGGCGGTCGGCGGCGCGCTGCGCGGCGGCGTCCGCCCCGGCCCGCCCTCCTCCTCCCGCGCCGTCTGCCGCTGCGCCGCGTCGAACGCGCCGTCCGACAGGAACGCCGCCAGGCTCTCGGCCGCGGGGGGTAGACCCCTCTCCAGCGCCTGCCGCAGGCGCGACGCCACCGTACCCCCGCCGGCCGCCGCCGGCGCGGGAGAGGCCAGCAGCTGCGGCGCGCGGGTTGAGCGGGGCCGGGGGAAGAAGAAATGGGGCCGGCGAGGGGTACGACGAGCGCACGTTTCGGAGGAAGGCGGACGCGTGTTCGGAGTCGGTTCGGACGGCGGAGCGGAGGAGGGAGGACTGGGGCATGCCGGGGGATACCGGCGCGGACTGGGGCTTGGGCTTCTGCCCGGGGAGCGAGGGCAGCGCGGGGGCGGACGGCGTCGCCCCTTCTTTCGCCTCCGCCCGGCCCGGGACGGTGCGCGGGCTCGGGGACGCCGAGGGCGGGGAGGGGCTCCGGGTGGGCGCCGAGGGCGGGGCGCCGCGCGGGGGGGAAGCGAGGGAGGAGCGACGGAAGAGGCGGGGGAAGAAGGGGCATCGCCAGGGAGAGGGCCCGAAGACCCTGCGGGGTACGAGAAATGAGATCCCCACGCCTTTTTGTCGTACCGGAGGGATTCGAACCGGCGTGGCGGCGACTGCAAAAATGGGTACGGCCTCCGGTGGTGCACCTCGCAGACCTTCACGTACATGACTGCGCCGAAAGTCAGAGTCTACCCCCTTTCCTCCCCCCCATTCGGCCCGGGTACCGTGGCGGTCTCGCGGAGGAGCTGCGCCTCCAGCGCCTGCCGAACGAAAGCGCGCGTACCCCTCAGACCGTGCTCCAAAATCAGAGAGGAAGGGGTACCGCGGCGACGCGCTCGGCGAGCTCCTGGCGGGAGGGGCCTGCGGAGGTGCGGACGGCGGCTCGGCCGCAGAGACTCCATCGACTCCTGCGGCGAAAAGAAGCCCCCTCAGCTCTCCCGATAAGATTCGATCTGGTCTTAAAATAGATGACCTGTATGGACTCGTCCTGGCTCTCGTCGAACGCACGGGCGGCCGGCGCGGGCCGCGCGCCGGCCGCCGCCGGCCGGCGTCGGGAACAGCTTCCTGCGCCGAAAATCACTCGGGGACGGAGGGATAGGGGGAAGGGCGGCGGACCTGGGGCGGGCGGGGCGTGCGCAGGGACGCGGCGCCCGCGAGGCCTGAAGCGAGCGTGACGTCAAGCGGACGAAAGGACGCGGAGGGGGTAGGAGCGCGGGTTCGACCTCGGAAGCAGCGCCGGGGTCTTGGGCGACTTCGCCGGCTGTTCGGATTGGTAGACAGCTCTAAAAAAGCGGGAAACGCGACGAAGCGGGGGAAACGGACCTCGGAGGGGCCCCGGGGTCTGCGGGGACAGGGCCGACTCCAGAGCCGCCACCACCCCGGCCGGGGCGGCGGCGGATCCGGAGCGGGACCCACCGACGAGACACCTCCTCGCGATCGGGTACCTGAAAAGAACGGGGAAGAGGCTCGGAGTAACGGGTGGGGGAGGGGCGGGGGGGTAGGGAGAGCGTTGAAGGGCGGGCCGCGGGGCCCCCCTCCTCCTCCTCTCCCCTGCTCCTCGTCTTCCCCCCGGGCCCCGGGAGTAGCGGTCGCAAGGTGACGTTATGCGAGGCAGAAGCTCGTGTTGCGTACGCTTCTGCACTCTGGTCCGGTTTCGGCCCCCGAGGCCAAGGCAGGTCATGATCAGACCGCTCTCGTAGAGTTTGAGTTCAGATCTAGAGAGAACGTGGCTATTATATGAAATTTAAAGACCGTAGAGCGATTCAGCGATCATGCAAAGAAATGGTAATGGTCAACGTCGACGTCTAGCCACAAATGGCGCGCGAAGGCGTAGATAAATGAAATTGAAGGGTGTTAAGCCGTATGGCCGTACCCGGATTGCTTTTTCGACTGAATATTAATATTTCAGTTATCAAGCCTCACGTACGGAATAATCGAGGTGTGAAGCTTTCGAAGGTTTGGCGTTGCACGCAGTACTACCGCGTAGGCTAGCCTAGGGTTTAAGCCAGGCAGCAACGGTATGGGTAGGCCACAACGTGGCACAGAGAATCGGAATACTATGCGTGCACTAATATAGCTAACTAGCTCAAGAAGCTAGACTGGGCAGCCCCCGCAGTGCTGGTGTCTAGAGACTGTGGCCGTAATTCACCAAAAAAAACAAATAGACGCAATTATCTTTACGAGCCTGATAAGCTCGAGTCGGCTTGAAGCTGGTGCAGACTCCGATCCTCGAGTCTCGAGATTGATAACGGCATCGAGGGTAACGGCGTATCTATCAGCATCGAGCTACATGGCCAGCAGGTAGTCGTCGAGTACTACCGGGCAGCGCCGGTCTACGCGCACTGCGGCGGCTGACCGCAGTGCCAGGTCTTGCACGTGGCAGCCTCTGCAGCAGCTGCCGGTCGCAGCTGCAGCTGCAGCTGCAGCCTCACTAGGATCGGAATCAGTGCGTGACCATTGCTGAAACCCAGCGTGGTGATTGGTCGCCGGACGTCTTTTTCGGGCGACGGGTAATTGAAGGGTGTACCCCGGTCGGATGATTGGGCCAAATCTTAAACCGGCAGATTTCGCAGCTCGGCTCACTTTAAGGAGCGCACCGGATCGCTGCAAAGCTGCAGCGAGCTCGGTGTCGACGCGTTCACCACCTGAGGCACTTCACGTCATCTGGTGCCCTGAGTCTGATTCCTACGATCCCTTCCCCTGATTCTTGTGAATCTTGGTGCTGATCAAAACCCGCGTTTTTAGGCTCAAAATGTCAGACTCCAAGGGATCTTCTGTCAATAACAAGACTCCGCCCTTTGCGGCCGACTTCCCTGGCTTGGTTGGGAAGCACGGCCATAACTGGACGGGCAGTTCGCTGCTCTTGGAAGCCCGAGGTTGGTGCTTTGTTATTTCATTGTGGGTCTCTGGGATAGTTCAGGAGCCTTGATCCGAAGAGGTTCTAGTCACCTTTTCAAGGGCCCGTGGGGTTCGCCAATCTTCGAATTCATTGATTCCCCACTAGCTCAGAAACTCAAACAAAACGGGAGAACCACGAGAGCGAAAACGGGACCCGGGAGAACTACGAGAGTGAAAGCCTTGTGATCGCGAGTCGTAAGCCTTCATGTTACAAGCCACGGAGGTTCTTCCGGAGACCGCGGATGAGGAAGTCAATCGCCTCTGCTCAACCTGCTGTGTCACCTGCGATTATAGAAGAGGCGCAGTCAGCGAGAAGACAGGAGGAGATTTTTATAGCTGGGGTGAAGAAGAAGGGACGCGCCCAGTTGGCTCGAACCAGCATCCTGCGAATGTCGATCGCGATATCGATCAGATGGTGGCAACATTTATATTAAGGTAGAGATCATGTGTATATTATATTTTATATATATACAAATACGTACATGCTCATGTCTTCTTCAACCTTCACGGATTTTTCCGGGCAGAGCCAGATGGGTATTTTGCAGGGCGAGGACGAACAACTTGGTGCGCGTACTGCACGTGCATGCGCGTCAGAATTCGAAGAGAGGTGCATGCATATGCATATATATATCCAAACTTTGCAATGATTGGAATGATCCAAACTATATATATATATAGATTTGGAATTCGAAGAGCAATGATTTACCTCGAGCTCGTCCATACAATTCACGGATGCGAGGTACGCGGGAGAGATGAATAGGAGGAAGGTGCGGCTCCGAGCAATTGCAATGGCAATGTCCTGGCGGCAAACGTGTGATCGTGAGGGATGGATAAAATTCGTAGGAGCGATCGCGAGGGCAGATCGTACTTTGGCCCAGTTGCGTCCCGGTAGAAGCATCAGATCGGTCCTATGCGATAGTCAGGAAACTGTTAACGTCTATATACAGATATTGCAATTAATATTGGCCATGGGCTACGCACCAGACGGAAAAGCCTTCTTTGGAAATACGATCAACAAAGCGCATCACGCGCTCCGAATCAACGTGAGCGTAACTGTAATGTACATGTACATTCATATATATGTACAGGTACGTGTCAGGGCACGATTGCGAGTAACTTTTGGGAATTCGAAAGAACTGGCAGCCGCGCACCTCACAAAGCAGTCCCACTCCTTTTCGTTTGCAGATGTCTGTTGCGGGATAGGGTGCTGAGGTGCAGAAGAGCTCGAGCTCGGCGCGACGTCAACAGCGAGGGCGAGGGCGCGAAGGTGCGCGAGGGCGGAGGGCCCAGATTCCCGAGTGTGCTGGGGCATGGCCGTGAGGGGGTTGGCCTTCAGATACAGCTGCTCCAGGTTCTCGAGGCGCCCCATCTCCGGAGGCAGCGTTATTAGCTCATTGTTGCTCACGCTCAACTCCCGCAGGGCCGCGAGGTGCCCGATCTCCGGCGGCAACGCGTTCAGCTGGTTGAAATCCACGCACAGCTGTTGCAAACGCTTCAGGCGCCCAATCTCCGGTGGCAGCGCCTTCAGTTGGTTGCCGTTCGCGTACAGCTTTGCAGTTGTGCGAGCTCCCATATTCCCGACGGCAACTGTTCTAGCTGGTTGCTGCCCACGTTCAGCCACTGCAGGGCGGCGAGGCGCCCAGCCTCCGCGGCAGCGTCGTCAGCTGGTTACTGCTCACATCCATCTCCTGCAGATTCGTCAGTTGCCCTATCTCCGGTGGCAGCGCTGTAAGCTGATTGCCGCCCACGTCCAGCTTCTTCAATGCCGCGAGGCAGCCAATCTCCGGCGGCAGCGCTGTCAGCTGGTTGCCGCTCACGCCCAGCTCCTTCAGGGCGGCGAGGCGGCCGATCTCCGGCGGCAGCGCCGCCAGCTTGTTGTCGATCACGCTCAGCGCCTCCAGGGCGGCGAGGCGGCCGATCTCCGCGGCAGCACCGTCAGCTGGTTGTCGCGCACGTACAGCTCCTTCAACGTCGCGAGGCGGCCGATCTCGGGCGGCAGCGCCGTCAACTTGTTGTTGTCCAACCGCAGCACCTCCAGGTTCGTCAGCTTGGCGAGCTCCGCCCCCGGGATGCTCGTGAGCTGGTTTCTGCTGAGGTCGAGCACTCTAATGTTCTCGGGGCCCGCCGCCGCGATCTTCGCCGTTGGCCACTCCGTCCGCCCCTCGTTCGCCAGGCTCAGCCTGCCTCAGTGGAGATCCAGCTGTCGTCTATGGCTGCGGGCCGTCGAATTCAAATGCGGCCTTTGAGAAAGACTGAATGGGCTGGAGCTCACTTTCAAAGCTTAAGACCCGATTTGCAGCACCGGTACCGGGTCCGGATCCGGAAAAACCGATTTGCGAAGTAGCCCGCTGAGACTCGGCATCCAATTGCGAAGAGGTGCGGTCACCCTTTAGCCGACTCCACTGCATGACGCAGAGGTCGGCGCCGCCGGTCGAGATGAGGTAATCGTCCCGCGGCGTCCAGCGCACGTTCGTCACGTGTTCCGAGTGGCCCTTGTACTTTTTCCGCTGGCTCTGTGAGGCGCCATCAGCGCCGTTGACTCCGAGGCGAGCGCGTCTGAACGGGCGCACGTCGTCGGTGAGGCAGGGGTACTGCGCCAGAGCCACATAGCGGAAGTTGGTGCCGATGGCGAGCAGCTTCCCGTTGTTCGAGCGGTCAACGGACTTGACGTCGAGCCCGTCCATCCCGGGCTCGAAGACGCCTGCATACGGCTTCGGGTGAGCTCGGACTTCTCGGGGGGAAGGGGGGAGGGAGGCCTAGGGGGGGATTCGAAGGGGGGGGGGGGGGGGGGGGGGGGGGGAGGAGGGGGACGGGAGATGCGGCGTGGCGCACCCTGGACGGGCCAGCCGATGACGCAGGATTGCGTGGCCCACTTCTCGTTCTTGAAGGAACTGGCTTTCGAGTTCTGCTTGCAGGAGGGATGGACCAGAAGAGCAGCTCGTAGGCGCCGCAGTCGCTCTGGATGGCCGTGCTGCCCTCATTCCAGTCGAGGTGCCGCACGTACGACGAGTGGCCCTTGCAGCGCCCGGCGAGCTTGTAGTCCTTGACGACGGAGAAGACGTAGATGCCGTTGTCACTCGAGCCGACGGCAAGGTACTTGCCGTCCGGGCTGTATTTTAGCTCGCCCAGCTCCTCCTTGGCGATCTTGCCGGCGCCCGTCGGCCGCTTGCAAATCCGCTCGCCCCGCCGCGCGTCGAAGACCTCCAGATCGCCCGTGTAAAGCCCGACGGCAACGTGGGCGCCGTCCGGCGAGAAGCACGCCGAGCGGCCTGGCGCCTCTAGCCTTATCGCCTTGGTGCACTTGCGGCTCGCCACGTCCCAGAACCGGAGCAGGCAATCGTCCGAGCACGTGACGTATTCGTTCTTGCTCGGGTGCTGCGCGGCGCCGGCGGATCCGGAGGCCTGTCTGATGCGGACGGGACAGGAGTGGGCCGGGAGGGAAAGGCGGGCGCACGATGCCAAGGCCCCAGATCTCGCCCTGGTAGTCGGCGGCCTTACCCATGCGGGTACCTGAGGCGCCGTGCGCCGCGAGAAGCGTCGAGACGGAGCCCGAGCGGATGTCCACCTCGACGATTGTCGAGCTCATGAGGCCCGCCAAGCACTTGTTGCCCTTCACGCTGAGTGCCCGCAGTGCGGGGGCCAGCGCCGTGACGGAGGCCGTCGGGTCGGACGAGAGCTGCTTGTTCAGGTCGATGCGCTTCGCAGGGGTCGAGCCCGAGCCCAGGTCCTGCGTTGCGAAGACGCAGATCGCGCCGTCCTTGCCACCCGAGAGCAGCTGCGCGCCCTTTTTTCAGCGATTGAAGCTAAACGCGGCGGCCGAAATTCACGGAAATCAGACCTTGGAGCCATCGGGCGTGACGTGCAGGGCGAAGACGGGGCCCTCGTGCGCGGGGATCGCCTCTGTGGCCGTGCCGCCCACGAACTTGTACAGCGCGCCGTCCGTCGTGCCCGCCACCACCGTCGCTGCGGCGCATGGACGGCCGTGGGCGGTCACGATCGGTCAGTCAGGGCGCGCGCACGGCAGGCGAGAGGGATCGGCGCACAGGCGTCAAGCCAGGCGACGGCGTGGTAGGCCTTCTGGTCGGTCATGCCCTTGCCCTTGACCGAGCCGAGCTTGCCGGCAGGCCTGGCGGGCCCTCCGCTCCAGAACTTGATGTGCTTGGCGCCAGTCGTGATGAACTCGCCGTCGGCGTGCGGGCTGCAGTCGACGTTGAAGACGCGGTCGGGCCCGCCCTTGTTCTCGCCCAGCTTCTTCTTGGCCTTCCAGTCCCACACGATGACCATGTGGTTGTCGTCCAGGCCGACCGACACGAGATGAGCCCCGTCGCGACTGAAGGAGAGGCACGGCACGCCCCGCTGGTGGCCCTGGAGCGTCGCGATCGGCTTCTCGGGGATCCGCGCGTCCCAGATGTTGATTGGCGCCTTCCTGCCGACCTGGCCCGTCGCGATTGTGTGGCCGTCGGGGTGCAGGGCCAGCGAGAGAATGTTGTTGTCGTGCCCCTGGAAGAACTTCTGCGTGTGCGTTCCCTTGTCATACACGATGCCGAGTGCCGCGGCGTGGTACACGATCTCGCTCGCGTTCCCGTCGTCCTTCGGGCCGAGATAGAAGAGGTTGTGGCGGGCGTCGTGTGCGCGGTACCCGTGCACAAATTCGAGCGTCAGCTCGTCGGTCGGCGGCTGCTTCAGCTTCGGGTCGGGCATGAAGCTATCCGGTACAAGGGCGTTGATGGTGCCGACCCACGGCTTGACGGCGCCGAACTGCTCGTCCTTGCCCTCATCGATGCCAATTGCAAAGTCGTCGGCACCGCTCTGCATCTCCGTGTTGTAGTTGACGCGCATCTCTGTGTCCTCCTCCTCCTCGTCCCGTGGCATACCCGTCCATGTGTGCTTCCACTGCATCACGCACAGGTCGGCGCCGCCCGTCGAGATTAGCGTGAAGTCGTCTTTCGTGAACTGCGCGAGAGGGGGGGATGGTCAGGGGCGCACTTAGGGGCGGGACACATAGTAAAATGCGGAGTTTTAACCCTCGGCTTATCTTAATTGATTTTGTTGATATATCTCGTATATTCTATTTCAATCAATCGATAATCTGTGTATATCTTATCGAATATTCATTTATTTCGATTATTTTGTATTCTTTTCGATATTTTATCGTAAATTTCTCTTATTTTCCGATTAGTCTTACTGAGTTAATCGATAATCTGTATAAAATTCCGAATAATATAACTGAATCTCAATTAGATCTTGCCTCTGGTTAAAACTCCGCATTTTACTATGTGTGATTGGTCTTTTTGTTAATTGATTTAATCGATATTATATTCATGTACTTTCTCGATTAAATTTAATTAAATTTAATTCATTTAATCGGAAATATATCGCTTAACTCGATTAAGATCCATATAAGATTCATTTGTTTAATAAAACAAATAGATCTTTTATTGAATCCAATCGTAATTATACATGAAATTGATATGTTTTTCTCATGTTTTAATGAGTCTAAGGGGGGACCCTTAAGAATTTAATGAATAATTGGGTGTCACAGGTGTCACAGGTCCATCCCATCGAAAGGGAAAATCACTCTTTATAGGGCTTGAGCTGGGATAGACCTGTGACACCTGTGACACATACCATATTCAGTAAGGACCTCATATATTGTTAAAATCTCAGTGTTAGTTGGTGTAGTTGATTCAAAAAATGCATTTATACTCTGATTCATTGTTATTTCCTGTGAAATTTGAGTCAACTCAACCCACTTAGTCAACCCTTGCATTGAATTCGTAACAAAATCCATATACTTTTACTACTTTTACGATTAATATGAGTCAACCTTGAGTCCACTTTAATATAAATATTATATAATAGGGGGAATCAAGGGGAGATGCTTATAAACATATGAATTATTGAGCCTATGATACTTACATCGTCAGGCAGGCCTCGTTAAGAGGATTCCGAATCTGTTTTTGGTTTTGTCACATGATGAGTTGGTGAAGAGATACATGCATTTTAGTGTTTTGTATGTGGTTTAATGATATGATGTCATAATGCATGGGTTTTCGTCAACAGTTAAATGAACAGTTAAGTGGACACCGTTTCACGATAAACGAGTAGACACTGCCTACTCCCAACAGGTGTCCACTTAACTGTTCACTTAATTGTTCGCAATTTGCTTCATTGTCTTTCAATAGCTTTCCCGCATATCTTGTTTTCAATTGTTGTTGCAGTACACTATTACAATAGTTGTCTCGTTAACTGTTCACTTATCTGTTCGCTGCGGAAAAAAGACGATGACGGACGTGTTATGTTACGAAATGATGTCATAATGACGATGCATATGTATATGATATATATGACACACCATCGAACTCGGGAGATCATGACGATCACGGCGATATATATATGTTATGTGTTTATGATACATCATTATTACATCATTATGATGCATCATTCCGAAATCTCGAAAAATCGATAATCGGCATCTTCAAACGCTTGTATCTCATCACCAGATTATCAAATCGCAACGTTCTGCATATCGCTGTGAAGCGCTTGAAAAGATCTACAAGACAATGTGTATATCATATGCATATATGTATATATGTATATCAGTCATACATATATTTGGAAAAAACGAGTTTTCGGCTAGCAAACTAGCTAGTTTTGGTCCTCTCTCTTAGTGTTCTTTGAGGTTTAGGGGCTGTATATGACTCCTTAGTAGTCTGAAAGTCACTATACCATCTCTGGCTATTCACTTCTGAAAGTTTCTGTGTGCCTGCTATGGTGAGCTTTTTGAGTTCCCTATTAACTTTCCCAGCCTTCTCCTTCCTAGCCTCTATCAAAGGCTTATCTGGGACTTCATTAGCAGCTTCTATGCCTTCTCTCCTTATAGCAGCATCAACCCTGGCTTCTTCTTTGGCTTGCTCTAAGGCATCTACTGTAGGGGTTTCCAGATACTCAACTGCATTCACAGGCAACAACTCATGGAAAGCAAACCTGTTATCTATGATCTCACCAGTGGGACTCCTTAGCTTAAATTTAAAGCCTTCCCTACTATCAACAGTGTAAACCATCCTAGACCAATTGTTACCCTGTTTAGCAAAGGGGTTCTTCTCAACTTTCACTCTAACAAACATGCCAGGTTGCATGGTATCAAGATAAGCTATTGATTTCTTGAATCTCTCATCTTCTAATCCCACTATATACCTATAATGCTCCTCTGTAGTTTCGCCTGGCTTCATCTTAGTAGCTGAGTGAACTGTATTATTGTAATTATACTCAATATCACCTAACACATCAAAAAATCTAGCTGTGTTATTAGCTATGCAGTAGTTTGTGATCAGTCTCTTAATCTGCTTGTTAAAGGCTTCAATTCGACCTTGGCTTCTGTGGTCAGCAGTTCCACTCACTTGGTGTTCTATGTATTTACTAGATAAATACTCCTGGAATATTCGATTTTGGAATTCACTCCCAGCATCTGATTGAACCTTTACTATGGGTCTTGCTACTCTCATCTCAAGCTGTTTAAATGCAGCTAATGTAGTGAGAGCTGATTTATCCCTTATAGGTATGATATATCCAGTTCTCAGTGTTGATTCCATTGCAGTCATAAATGTATCATAGCCATTGTTTTGTTTCTTATAAGCTGGGAAAAAGAGCAAATCAATCACATAGGTATCAAGGGGTTGCCTTATTGGAACCATGGGATCTCTCTTTCTAGATATAGCAGGTGCATTGATCTGAACTACCTCTTGCTTTTTATAGAACTCTTGCAACTGCTTGTAGGATTCATCTGGTAACTCAGCCCTCATAGCTTGAAGCCCTTTGTAACCAGTTCTCACATCATAGAATCTCTTGGCAATCTTGCTAGTTTCTTTCACTGCAATAGCAACTGGGATCTCTACTGGGACAAGCTCTTTCATTTCAGACTTTTAACAATTCGAGATTCCCCCTTTTCCTCCTTTGGAACTGTGATAGGCAGTAGGTTACCTTGCAGTTGCTCAGTGGTTCTCCTAACTATTCTTCCAGTTGCTGGCATCTCTTAATTAAAAGGAACAGAATTAATACCATCTGGTAAGATGTATCTCTTTGCATCAAAGCAGTTTAGGGCAACCCTTCTACTCACAGTATCTATTATTGTGTGATCTGCCCTTCTCTTCTGCTTTGCAGTCACAGTCTTGCTGATACCTGCAAATAAACACTCCTTAAAATCATTGAATTGGAGTTCCTCAGTGGAAGTCCCAGATAGCTTACTTCTCTCAATCTCAGCTGTTCTGAAACTGTAAACTTTGGCTCTCAGACCTACATACTCCAATATAGCAGAACCTGGCATCTCATTTTTGTATTTACCTGGGGTCATTCTGTTAGACCCCCCTAGGTCCAATGCATAAGAGATATTCCCTATATCTTTTTGTAGGGTCTTAGATTCGATATATAGACAAAAGGAGTCAGTATCATGGAATAGTAACTTTGCTTTTGCCCACTGGGACCTTACAGTATCATAGAAGAACTTGTAGTTATGCAGTTTGGCAGTATCCAAAACATAAGCCCCAATAGCAACAGGCTTATCTAGCTTCACATGTTTTGTGTAAAACTCAAAGGCAACTGCCCTTTCACTTATGGGACTTGTTGATTTCACTAAAGGAGAGGCTGCATATTTCATAAACAGTTTCTCACTGTTGGCAATCTTAACCACAGATCTACCTCTACATGATTCAATGCATTTCCCATAGATTGAGTTATTCATGAGTTTATAGAAATCAGCCTCGAATTTATTCACTGCTTTCCTTCTCATATCAGTGTTCAGCTCAATGTAGGGTTTCATTACAGGAGCCACAGTAAATGATAGGACCCTGTGAACCTTCTTTAGTTTCACACCTTTGGTCAGAATATACTGTAGAAGAGGCTCAGAAATCACATAGTTTGTCACAGAACCAAAGGTTGCAGTTAGCTTAGGGGTCTTATCAAGCTCTTCTCCTGAGAGATCCAATAGGCTCTTTTGATATTGTGATAATTCTGCATATTCTACTATTTTCTTGTTTATAATTAGGGGGAAATCACTGTGATCTAGAAACAGCCTAATTGGGTAATCCAGATCAACTTCCAGGAAACTGGATCTGTTATCTTGTGGGTTGAATTCGGTCTCCCATCTAAAATCACCAACTGGAATAGGCTGACTCAAGCAGTAGCCATACAAGTTGTTAGCATCAAACAGCATAATATGGGAGTTCTCACCATCAGCCTCAGCATACCTACAAGGCATTGTTGCAAAGCCACCCCTGATTCCCCTCTCAACAAATTCGTATTGCTCTACATCACTTATAAGCTCTATTTTTGCCTTGGTGGTCCTAAGCATAGCATCCCAAGATAACCCAGGTGCAGATACATAATGAACTGGGTCCAATCCATATACTGAGTGTGAAAGCCTTCTGAAAGCCTGGAATTTGCTCATTAACTCATCTACATCAGCAGCCCCAAAGTCCATAAAATTACTTGCATCAATGAACTTGTAAAGACCCCATTGCAATGAAAGATATTGATCAAAGTTTTTCGAAAGGATTTCGATTCGCTTTTTATCACCCATGCCTGCTATTTTTCTGAAAATGAATGTCCCACAGTCATCCATTTGATCAACAACAACTGCAACTTTGGTTTGCTTTGAGATTCTCCTATGGAGATTGCAGTTTCTGCATGCAGGGGCAATGTAATGACCTGTGTGGTGATCATGATCCCTGCATTTGAAGTTTTCCTTGGTGAACCTCTCACTGCAAAGGTAACAGTGTTTGGTAGCTCTGTAAATAGCCTTTTGCTCATCTGTGAGTTCATTCATGGGAATATTGGTAAACAGGAAATCGATTAGTTCTCTTGCTTTGGACTCCAAGCATTCAAACAGACCTCCCATTGGATCCTGCCCCTCAAATCGAAAATCTTGAACATCTGCCCCAGTGACTATTCTTATGTTGACTGCTGAGACTTCTCTCTTGGATTTTGATGCATCAATGGGATGCTTCTATGTTCAATCTTGCAGTATACCACAACAGGAAGCCACACAGTTTTCCTGAGGTTTTTCAGTCCAAACTCTATGGTGGTCTCAGGCTTAGGAGTGATTCCCTTTGAGAGTCTCCAATCAATGCATCTGTTTGAGTCCACATGAGCAGTGAGTTTAGCCTCAGACCTGAATCGAGATAAGCATGTGTCACAGTAGTGTAACTTTTGATCCTTGGTTTTATCAAGGGCAACTCTGAGAAGTCTTGAAAGGGACATGATTGTAATATAGTGACCATTCCCTTCATCATCATGAATGAGCATGAGATTAATCTTTTGCTTTCTGCCTGGGTTGCTGGATTGATGTAGGGGATATATAACATCTCGATCCATTCCAAATATGTTTATGCTGATGCCTGCATTTTGAGATTCGAATTTATCAATGATTTCAGCATCACAGGGAACAGGGAATGGGATGTTATCGAAATTGAGAGCCAGAGGATTGTATGTAGTTGGTGAGTATTTCCATTTGCGATATTGTGTTAGCTCACTTCTCTTGTGGGAATTCACATCTTTCCTATGGATCCATGCCAAAACTGCATTTTCGAAGCAAGAATCATCAATATTTCGAATATTCACTGTGGCTCTCTTGGCTGCAATTGAATCAGGTGTTTTAACATAGCAACCACCAGTTGGGGCATAACTCATAATAGCAACTCTGAGCATTTCGATTCTCTCCAATCGATAGCTATCAACAACATTCATCTGCTCCTGACACATTTGGGCTGCTTTATTCAGCTCAGTTCGAATATTTCTCGATTTGGTTAATACAAAATAATCGCTGTAAATGTATTTCGATATCCAAACCTGTGGATTGCTGACTTTTACGAACTTGCAGATAAACGATAAGCGAACTTTGATTGCCCTGAATTGATCTAGACTGTCTCTTAAACGTTTTGGTAGAGAGGTTGCAATTCTATCTAAATATTCAATCACATCAACAACAACTTCCCTTCTGGCTCTGTAAGTGAGCCAGCGATATAATTCATTCATTGCTGTACCATCTTCTGCCTCTGGTTCTATTTGCCTCAGGCGATCGAGTTCATCAAGAGTTTCAACTTTATCATAGAGGTTATTGGCTTTTCTGGTTAATTTCGCTAAAGTGGGTCTGCCCCTTGAAATAAATCCGATTTCCCGGTCATATTCAGCCTCTGTAATTTCATGGGCTGCATACAGTGTTCCCAGTAATCCCATGAGTTCCCATTTCTTCTCTCTAATGAGTCTGTTGCTAATTCGGGGCATAGTTCCTAACTTGTTCCTACTAAAAGGGGAGGTTTTAAATGGGGATATTCCGAACGCAAAAATTTGATGAAAACTACTTAAAGAAATATCTTCTATATATATAAAAGGACAATGGCAGAGAACAAAGCAACATCTTCTCTGGAACGCTTGAAGGCTACATTAATGTTTCTTTGTGGATCTAATAACTTTAAAGACTTTGTCGCTTTGGGGAGAAGCAAATATATGAACTCTTTGTATTTGAAACTTGCAAAGTATGATTTGACTCACGAAAGCCTTCCTCCACACTCAAACAGCTGTGCTTGCAAGCATCATATTGAAGAACAATGCTACATCTTGCATGTGGATAAAAAGATTGTGGTTCTTGTTGGCAACTGCTGCATTAAACGATTTATGCCAAATGGTGCAAGGAGGGAAGATATATGCAAGAAATGCGGAGATCGACATAAAAACCGTAAGGATAATTTCTGCAATAAGTGCAGGATTATCATAAAGGAGGAGGAATTGGAAAGAAAAAAGCAAATCCAGAAAGAAGCAGAGGAGCGAAAGAAACAACTTGAATTAGAAGAAAGAGAGCGAAGGCAGAGAGAATTAGAACAAGAAAGAGCAAGGAATAGACATGCAGTTAATCTTTTCCTGATTTGGTGCAACCAGTTCATTCCAAAAATGGATAATCTTCGCAGAGATGATATAGAGAGGTTCAGAGAGGGTAGATCTGCATTGATTGAAATGTATGCAGAACTCAGTACAACAAACACATTGGTTGCTGGGTTTCAGGTGCCTTTTCTTAAAAAAGATATCGCAAAAGGATTAGATTGCAGATGGAATAAGGACAAGAAAACATGGGAGACCTTGGAAATCGAACCATTTGTAGCATTGCTAGGTAAGCATTTCAAACTTATGTATATTGAGAGATTTGGACAGAGAGGTTAAAGAACAAAAAATGATTTAAAGAATTCTCTATATATATTAAGAGAGACAGAGGAAAAATGCCACTCAGTGAAGCCCAGAAGAGAGCTATGAAGAGGTACCAGCAAACTGAAAAAGGTAAGGCTCAAATCAAAAAGTTTAACGAAAAAATAGCCACACAGCTAAGAGATCTATATCAAACCGATGATACCTATAGAGCCATGAAAATAGCAAGTTCATGTCAGCGAAAGTATGCAGCCAATGCAGTCTGCTTTGTCAAATATTTGTATGATGTCCCTTACTCAAACAGAGGGAGAAAATCGAAACATGTCTAAATTATTTTTCCCAGCATATTACTAGGCTGGGGATATGCTGTTTATTCGCTGAAATACCAATTCATCCTTTTTGTATCTGAACCACTCGATATATCATGTGGATAAATTTCGTAGGGATACTTTCTCGATTTCCAACAAAAAATGATTGGGGGACCCAAAACTACTTAAAGAAAAATCTTCTATATATATAAAAGGGACCCCCAATCGCTGAAAATGAACGCCAAACAGACCAAGTTAATCAAATCGCTCGCTAACTGGCTTCGTTCTGATGAGGAACTCGCCAAAAACATGATTATCCCAGTGAAACCTGACAGCAAAGACCCAGTTTTCAAGCATAAGGGAGGTGCTTGGTCCTGGGAAAAGTATGAGGAAGCGCTGGCAACTAATCAGTATGTATCTTGGGGCATTCTGCTCTCAGACAACATGATGGTTATTGACTTTGATGATGAGGAGAACTTTGAGAAATTCCGGGATATGTTTCCTGATGACTTTGATGCCAATCAGCCCATGGCAAAAACTAAAAAAGGCTATCATGTCTACTTTAAACGACCTGAGGAGTTCACTAAACTCAAAATCACCGATAAGGCTCCAGGCTTTAAAGGCTTTGAAAAGGTTGACCTGAAAACAATCACTGGAACTGGAACTTCTGGATTAATTAATGTTTGTCCCAGTGTCAACAAGACCTGGGTAATTGCTCCATGGGATGATACCTGTGATTTCAATGAGCCTACTGATGAGTTTAAAAAGTGGATTGCAGAGAACTATATCTATAAGAGTGAGTATACTGCTAATGCTACCTCACATGATGCATTGGAAAAGAGTATTCTTAAAGAGCTGGTGGATATGGGCTTTATGCATCCCAATATAATCTCTCAAACTGAACTGGGCTTTAACTTTGATGCTGCTAATAAGGGACTTAATTGCCCATGCTGCAATGGGTCCCATGAATCGAATAACTGGTATGTTATGAAAGCCAAAGGAGAAGATAAAAAGTATATTGTGTCCAGCTACAGTGGCAATTGCAAAAAACGATTTATCTTCATTGGAATGCAATCTGATATCTTCAATCTCATTGATAAGTCCGCTGGTTCTGGAGGCGCTCATTATGATGTCAGTCTTGTGTGCAAAGAGGTACTACAACATACTTGGAGATACTCCAAAAAGTCATGGTTCAAACTCAATACTGATACTGGGATTTGGGAGCATGATGACACAAACCAAAAGATTTACCTAGACATAAGTTGCCTTGTTGTCCCTCAATACCTTGGCAGGGCTGTGCATTATAGCCAAAGAGCTTTGAAGGATGAAGAGAATAGAACAGCTTTCGAAGAGAAATCGAAAACATTAATTTCTATTGCCAAAAATCTTAAACAATCAGGATATCGCAAATCCCTTCTGACTGATCTGCTCCCTCTGCTGAATGATGATGAATTCTATGAAAAGATTGATACAGTTCCATATGTAATTGGATTCGATAATGGTGTATTTGATCTGACAACTATGACTTTCAGAAAGGGGAAACTGGAAGATATGGTGAGCAAGAGTGTGGGTTATGATTATACTGAGAATGTAGACCCCAAGAAAGTAGACCATCTCAATCAGATTTATAGAGAGATTGTAGATGATCCAGCAGAGCGAAACTACCTTCTGGCATCTATTGCAATTGCCCTCAGTGGATCAACAAAATCACAGAAGTTCTACATGTGGACTGGTGCTGGGGCAAATGGTAAATCACTTGTTCAGGAATACTGCAAACAGATTTCAGGGGCTTATTATAGCCCTCTCGAAATATCCTATTGGACCAAACCTAAAAAGAACTCATCAGATGCTACTCCTGAACTTGCCAAACTCCTTGGAAAGCGACTTGTATTCAGTAATGAGGCTGAAGATGGTGATAAACTGCAGATCTCCAAAATTAAGGAGGTCACAGGTGGAAATGAAATGACTGTGAGAGCCTTGTTCAAAGACCCAGTAATCCTCACTCCAATGTTCCAGGTTTACATTACAACTAATGACAATTTGACTATAAATAAACCAGACTTTGCAATTCAAAGAAGACTTTCATACCAGAGATTCAATAATATATTCAGAGAGAAGCCTGAAGCTGGTCAGAAGAAAGCTGACCCAACACTGTTCACACTTCTACACAATGATGATGAGTATAAGATGGCTCACATGAAGATATTACTGGATATGTGGAAGAACAAAGAGGTTGAAGAGATCTTAAGAAATCCCCCTCAATCGATTATTGAACAGGGAATAAACTTTATAGCTGAAAATGATAAGATTGGTGAATGGCTTAGGGATAATTTCGAAGTTACCCATAATGCAAACGACTTTGTTTCGAGTGATATCATTTACAAATCATACAGAAGTGTCGATGATAAAGTTGAATGTGTTTCTGTGATGAAGAGAGTAAGGGAAATCTTCAATGTGAAATCAGAGGTTAAACGAATTCAGGGAACCAGAGCAAGGGCTACATTGGACTTCGAAAGATAACAAGGGTTCAAGAAGACAATGGAGAGGATGTTGAATATTAAACAAAACGATTTATGATTGAAATGTATATGTATTTTTTATAGCCTTACTGGAAATGGTGTTGTTCACAGGTGTCACAGGTCCATCCCATCTAGGGGGCTATAAAAAGAAAAATGACCAGGGACGATAAAAACCTGTGAACACCTGTGACACCTATCGAAAAAGACCAAAATTTGACAAGAATACTTAAAGCTTACTTGATTGTGTATAGTGAAGACAAAATGGCAAAGGCTCTTGAAGAAATGACCATGATTGAGTTAGATAAATGCATTAAACATGGAGATATAGGGCATATATCGAAATGTCACAGAGATTGATAGGTTACAATGTGTATGCAGCAAAATCAAAGAGAAATAGATCAGTAAACATTCACATAACTGTTTCAGTGTCTGAGAATGCAAACAAAAAACAACAAAAGCATATTTACAAAAGTTATCTGTGACTTGATTGCAAGTATAAAGCCAATTCCTTTGTATATATTTTTATAGCTGCCTCAGTAGCATACTGAGACCGCTTTTTCTCAATTATCTTATAGACCTGGGGGTCCATTGCTACTTTCAGTTGGCAAATAATATTTAATCGGTCTTCCTCTGGGTCTCTGCTCCTCTTTTTGGGCTTTTCTGCGATAATAGGATGCCAGGGCTTGTTGCTTTTTATACTCTCTATATTCTGGGTCCTCTCTATATCGTTTCTGCATTGCTAGAATGTGTCTTATAGCACCCTCAGTTAAAGGCTCATCACTGGTAAACTCGATCAAACTAATTGTATCCTCCATTAATATTTGCTGAGAAAACGTTTTCGCCTGGCAAAGAACTTCTCCTTGGATACTCCTGTTGCTCCTGTTGCTCATATGTATACTCTGTGGGGTCTGCTGGCATTGACTCCACAGAAACTGTAGACCTCCTTCTCTCTCTTGCTTCTGAGGCATTATCCTCATTATCTGACATCTCAAACTCCACTGTTGTCTCACAACATCCACTGTGGCAATTGCTCACCACATGCAGACTGAACATCTCGAAGAACTTTCGTATTATGTCCATATCTCTAATAAAACAGAGATAATTAAAGCCAAACTCGTCTTTTATATACTGTTGGGGCAACTCCCTTTTCTACTTCAGCTTTGGTGGCACCAGGTTCAATGGTTCCCTTTTGGGTTTTTGTTTTCATTTCATCTACTGCCTGCTCATCGATTTGGTTCTCTTTCTTAGCAATAAACTGTTTATCTGGGACACCAGTGATTCCCATTTTATAAACTTCCTTTCGAAGCATCTCCTTTAGCTTGGCTCTCTCTTTCTTCTCAGTAACATACTGCTCCAAGGCACTTGATTTGGCTTCCAGATCTTTGAGTTTAGCAGTCATCTCATCCCATTGAGCCTTGGGAATTCGATGAATATTTTGAGTGGGAGCAGTCTTGTATGTGACTTCACCAGCCATAGACTGAATTACCTTGTCTGATTCCTTACTAAGACCCTCACCTTTGCGAGCCAGTGAAAGATCTTGCAAGCCTAAACCTTTGTCATCAGCAGCCCCAATAATTCGCCTGGCACCCTCAGCAACAGACTTCATCTTTGCTGTCTCAGGGGAAATGTTCAGTTGGTCAGCAGTTGAACTTTGTGGGGCTTTGTCATCGACTGATTCCTCATAGGCAGCATTTAGGGGGTCTTCTTGGGGTTGTGAGGGTTTGATTTCGTTCATACCATTGAATTTCATTGGTTCAGTGTTAATAGATCCATTGTTTCCACCACCTGAATAGCCAACAGCCCCAGCTGGGATCCCTATTTTTCGTTTGGGAGGCATTGTATCTTTATTAGAATGAGAGATAATTTTATAAACCGCGTTTATATCGCATCAATTTATTGCTATGGACTTGGCTTTTCACTTCTTTGGGGGCTTCCTCTTTCTCTGGTGGTTTCAGTTCATCTTCTTTCTTTTTTGGCTTTCTGTGGAAGCGAGGAAATGGGAAGTCTTTGACAAGCTCAGCTTTATCTACAAAGTATTTAACTGAGTAGCCAGCAGAGGACCAAACGATATACTGATAGGAGTGGACATATTCTTCAAACATTTTGTAAAAGTCCTCCTTGTTTCGCATTATATTGTATTCTTCCTCTATGGCTTCAAGTTCTTTGCGATTAGCAGCACTCAGGAAAACAGCATAATCAGAATTAACTCGAATAGTGGAAGAGACTTTTCTGAGTTTCTGTGTAATGCAGATAATGGATATTTTCGAATGGCGACCTCTGGAATACAGAGAGCCAATAATTTTATCACGAGTTAGGTCTACAATCTCATTATCTATAAGATCATCTAAAACTACACATAACTGGTTAACAGGTTGACCTTTTTCTATTTTCTCTTGCCTTTCATCTAGCAATTTAGCAATGTAAGGGGCATCCCATTTTCCCAGTTGCAATGTTGCAACTTTATCCCAGAAATGATTGAAGCTGGTTCCACTCACAACTAATACAACATCAATCTTTTTGGCATCATGCAACTGCTTCAACCAATACTTCACAGCTTCTGATTTACCAGTTGCTGATTTTCCTATTGCCAGTACACGAAATGGTGGCTCTATCATTTCACCAGCCACAAATTCATCCAAATCAGTCATTGTTGTATATCTTTCTTAATAAAGACATATAAAAATAATGCAGGGAGACTGAATATCGTCACAATCTACAAATTTATACGACGTAATCCATCTTTGTCTACAATTATGAACGAATGCATGAGAGCGCGAACATTAACATCGATTACCTTATCTGAAGGCATGTAGAGGGTGAGGAAGGAAGAAGAGGAATTTGTTAAATCAACATAACCAGACTGGGCAATATTTCGAATTGCCTTTTCTCCATCAAGGCAGAATGGGAGTCCTGAAAGGACATAGCGATCAGCAACCTTGTCCATGTTAGAGCATTTGAAGGCATCAGCAATTAGCTCAGCACCTTTGAGTAGGGAAATTGGCTCAGTGGCAAAAAGTCGCTGTCCATTTATTTCAGTTGTGAATGTTATGTCTTTGGAGTTGGCATAGGTCTTAAGAACACTGTGGGAGCCATTGGATTTATCAACAGTTGCATTATCACGAACTGAAACAAGCAGAGCATATACAAGACCTGATATTTGAGAGAGGTTAATTCGATTGGGTTGGGCATTGCCCTTGGCAGGGAAAGCACTAGCATCTACAAATCCAATGTCTAGAGCAGGAATAGCCATGCCAGTAGTCTTTACTTTTTCAATTACAGTAGCGAAAAGCTCATCAGAAACATTAATAGCATGCATGTAAAGGCGAGGAGAAGTAATAGAAATGACAGGGGTTGTTGCACCAAGACTGAAAGTTGTGATATTTTGACCAACATGGGCAAGGGTTCCATCTGTAAAGTTTCCAAGACCATCATCAGCAGTTGCATCAACAGTTCCAACAGCAGTTGTGAGTTCACGACCACCATAGGAAGTTTCAACATAACCCTTATCAGCATCCTTAAACCAAACAGTAACAACCATTTCACCAGATAAAGCACCAAGGGAAGATAGTGATTTAGCCAAGGCACAGGGATTTCAACGAAAAATGAGCCACCAAGTCGGTTGGTTCCATGAGCAGGGATACCATGAACCATGCCCATTGAGCGTTTCTTTTTAGCTAGTTGATCCTCCGAATAATAGACCAGGGGAAATGAGCAAGGAAATCAGAAGGAATGTGGTAGGTGTAAGATCCATAGGTAATTTCAAGTCGCTGAACTAAAGCACCAACAGGGCGAGTGTATCCATTGCGAACAAGGTCCGTATCACCAGCAAAAGTGATGGCTGGAAGGTCGAAAGCAAGTTCGAGTTTTCCACAGAAATTGTAGCGAGGTAGCTTGAAGGAAATGCGATTTCCAACATTATTCTCAAAAGTATTGCTGGGATTCACAACAACTAGAACTGGCTTAGACTTGGATTCGAGACCAAGCATAAGGGAGTTATCCAAGAAAAAGGCTTTCGCCTCCTCTGGGGTTGTTAGGGCTTCTTTCAGCGAAAGTCTTTGAAGAGTGGAAGTGATATCCATTATATTCTCTTTTATTATACTGCAACATAAAAAATCTACCAATGATCCTTAATTTATGCGAAGCTTGTAATAACTGGATAGGAAGGGTGAAGCTGTGACATTCGCATCTTAAAGTATTCATAAACAGGGTCGCCTGCTGGCTCATCACCATAGCGAATTTCAAAGGTCAGATGAACAGGTTGACCCTCAAAATCAATTGGTTCATTAATAGCATTTACAATATCAACCGAGAAAGTGGATAATCCAACCTTCTTATTATAGTATTTATAAAGTGGATGAGCCTCTGTCGAATTGTAAACTACATGCTCACCATAATCTTTGTCAGGGACCACTATTTTATGGAAGTAACCAGTCAGAAGACCATCCCCACATTGCACCAGATCACCCAGCTCTTTTACTCTCACAAACAAAACACTGTCCCTGGTCTTTTCAGGCTCAAATGAAGATAGAATACCGTTCACTCGAGTTCCAGTAAAGATACCATCAGTGAGAGCATCATAAACTTGTGATTGGATTGAGGAATTGCCATATCTTCCAGGATCAAGACCAAGCAGTCTACCTGAACTCAATAGCTTTTGAATTGTTTGCAGGTTTGGATTTACAGCAAGTGAGAAAGCCAGGTAAAACTTTTTTTCGGAATGGAATACTATTCGTTTCAGTGACTCATCCCATTTGCAGCGAAGAGATGGTTTAGGATTTTTTAAATCGAACTTTTCATTAATAACATTCACCAGTTGTTGGTGGCTTTGGATGGGGGCTTTGCGACTTATAATGATTTGTTTCCACTGTTCAAAGTCCTCAGCTGGGCGAACTGTGGGGATACCATCAATTCCAGCTCCTGCAAGTTCTTCAGAATAGTAAATACTAAATGAATTGTCGATTGTTACATCTCCTACTTTGGTTTCCCCACTCACCATAGGGATGCTGTTATAAAATTCGGCTGAGACCAGTCTCACAGCCCTCACATTCTCATAAGTACTGGGGAGTCTAGCCACAAAGCTTGATGTGGGACCATCACCAGAGATTGTATTAAATGAGCTAACCTCGATGTAATCCACAGGCATTCTTCTTTTATCTATATTTATATATTAAAATGAACCGGCTCGTTAATATTGATAGCAGGGATAGAAGCCAAGGACAAAATGAAAACTCTTACAGGGTCACCCTCACAACTCCAGTAGAGAGACCAAGAGAATGCAGGGTTCTATATGCAGAGATTCCAAACAGTATCTATAACAGTGTGGGAACTGATCATTTAACAGTTGATTTTAACTACCAAGATGGTTCATATAACCAAGTGATCACACAACAAGTGTATCCCCTTCCCAGTGGCTACATCAATCAGGGTCATTTTGGGGTAACACACCCTTATAATTATGGGCTGAACTATTCAAGCTTCCAAACCATTGCAGGCAAAACAGTAGCTTTTGAGTTCAAGATATTCTATAACCCAACTACCTATAAAGTGGAGTTTTACAGTAACCATGAGTTTCGTTTTATTGCAAGCAACCAGAGAATAGGGAAGCTTTTGGGTGTAAGTTCTACTGAATACACCAATGGGTATTATAGCACTCCTCCTGTTGGTGGATCACCCTATCGACCTGAGAACCTGTTAAAGTATGATGGCAAACCTATTACACCTGATCACCCAGCATGGGGAACCACCTTTTCAGGACCCAGACTCTCATCTAAGCCCTTGCAATATTATTTTGACAGCAGAAAGATGTCTGATATGAATGCTGAGCAGTATCTATACATGCATATTAAAGAGCTAGCCCCCTTTGCCAGCAGACACAATATAATTCCGAAATCGCAACCACAAAACCAGGGAGCTATCCTTAGATTACAATTGAGTAAAGATATAGGTGGCTATGTTTACCATAGTGGTGAACATGCAGAATTTATTCAAATCAATGACAGAAACCTGGTGATAAGGGAACTCACAGTTGAGTTTAAAGATTACTTTGGTGAACTGATTGATATGAATGGAATCGATAATTCTTTTCAGTTGGAGTTTATCGAATAAAGGCACCTGTGAAATCAACTCTCATTGTGGGAGCATTCACATACACAAGGGGATAAATGCGAATATATTTAATTCTGAGAGAGAAACCTATGTAAAAAGCATCCTTGATGCTGAGAGGAAATCCACTCAATAGAGCCACATCACCAGAGTTGTGAGCATTGTTAATGTTCTCACAGACATATATTTTGTTTTGCCCATCTGATCGAATAAAAGACCAGTTGATCCCATCAGTGGATGTTGCCACATTGAAAGTCTTAATAAAAGCATTGGTGTCCCCTGATCCATAGGCAATCACAGAAGAGAGTTCAAAAGTATACGGGAAAGCAACTTGAAGGTATTCAGTGGGGGTTTCCCATATCTGTTCAGGAGCATAGGCTCCAGCTTCCCAGCCAAATGCTGAAGGTCTAGCCATGAAAGGCTCTTTACCTGTCACAGAGGATGAGGCAGTAAAGGCATCATCTGCAAGCTGATACCAATTAGCATCCAAAGGAGGTGATGTAGTGAGAGTGGATGAGATGTAAGCCTTTGTAGGGTTCTTTAGTTCATAGTTTGCTACTAGTAGGCTGCAAAGCTTATTAATCATATCATTGTTTGCTGCAATGTATGTTTCAGTGAATGCTAGCATATCTGGGATTTTAGAAGTGTCATCAAGGGAGCTTACTATGTGATTTGGAAGTGGGACTGATAGCCTATAGTATCTCCCATAATCCTGATCATAGTTGTAGGGTAACAACTCCTCCATCTTATCAAGGGCAGAAAGCTCACTTGCAGCCATGAGCATGTTAATCAATGGGCTTCCATCTGTTGAGGCAATCCATGAGAGAATTCCCCAGCTGTTTACAGTCTCATAAGCATAACCCACATAATCAGACTCTAAATGTGGGTCCACCTCACCACAAGAGATGCTTATTACTATAATATCATCATCATCACTGTAAATCTTCTTTGCATGGCTGTAACCACACACACTGGGATTATTGTTTCCCGAAATGGCACCATCAATGAGACAGACAAATACCCCCTGATTGAAATCAACAATGCTTACAGGAGAGAAATATGTAGGAGCAGCAGAAGTAGCCCTAGCAGCAATCTTACAAGGCATAAAGTTGTAATTGTTGTCATTTGTGATAAATATTGGTTTCATATTCTGAGTATCAAAGGATGTAATCACAATGTCCTTTAAGGAATCCTGTATTAGTGATTCACCAGTAACTGAATTGATTGCAGTTTCCAAGGGTCCCACATCATACTTTGTGTTAAATAGGGCATTTTCGATGATATTTCGAGGATTTGCGAAAATCAAGGGCAGTTGAGTTAGGTAAATATTGTGTAAATCGTTTGCTGTCAGTTTAGGTTCACCTGGTTTATCAGGATGCCTTATATTCAAACCTATTGCAATGATCCCACCAGTGGAAGTTCCACTTACAAGATCCACAAGATCGATTATTCTCCTGCCAGTTCGATTTTCGATTTCTTTGAGCAGCCTGGTTATGATAATGCCCCTTGCACCTCCCCCTGATAAAGACAGGCAGATTTTCAAGGGCATCTTTTACTTATCAGGAATTTTATAAATCCATATAGTAAAAGCCATGAGCTTCAATTACCCACCAAATCTAGAAACCATTCAAGATGATAATGCAAGCAGCACCAAGCATGTGAACTTTGATAATATTAAAGTAAAGGGTTCAGTTTCGATTGACCACAGTTCCGATAATTCATCCAAGACTCAATCAAGGGAGCATGCTTTATCTGTGAATCAAACCGATCCAGATAAGGAGGAAGTTAGTGTTGCTTTTAGCTTGGGTAATGTGAAAGCAAACCAAGTGGCAGAGATCAAAGCAACAAGAAGGAGACCTAGGAAACTAAAAACCAGTGGCACTCACCCAGATATACCTTCCAGGTTCGATAGTGGTCGATTGATTTTCAATGTTCAAGATGAGCAGGGCAAACAGAACACAGCTTTGCGAATTTACAATGAGGGCAGCACTGCAAAAGCTGAGGTCCCCCAAGTATTGCAAGTGGGTCCCATTGCCAATACAAATCAGGTTTCCTACACAAATGATGTCTACCCCAAGGATATTACATATGATTTTGCGAGGAATGAGCCTTTTGGGTTCTTTACTCCAAAAGATGTCCATCAAAAAAAGCCATCAATTACAATCAACAGTAGCCCCAGTCAGCCAGTAGCAATCCATTTACATCCTGATTTAGTCGAAATGGATAGGCACCTTTTGCCTTTGTATAGCAATGTGAAAGACCTTGGAATTCGAACCAGGCAATGGCGAAATATCCATGGCAGCAATGTGTATGCAAATGGTGAGAAGCTTGTAAGTGAGAAGACCATAAGAGAGATCTTTGAGTATTATGGACCTGTCCCAGTTCCCTTCCCTCTTCCATGGGATCCACCGGATTTAACACCGAAAAAGCAACCAGGCAGAGAGTACACAGCAACTGAAGATGTAGCCTTTGGGCAGCATATTGTGAGTTGGGAGCAAGTTCGCAATAAACCTATAATTGAACCCAGAAAGCAAATAGATGAGCAGTATTTACCTCCTGAAGTCGATATATTAGAGCTTGATGAATATCAATTCGTTCCAGATGAGGAAGAGTATTTACCAGATGGTTTTGACCCACAGGAATATGAGTATGATCAGTTTGACCCCAATGAGGAGGAGATACTACCAGATGGCTTAGATCCACAAGAGTTTGAGTATGAGCAGAACTATGAACCTGATGAGGAGTATTTACCAGATGGTCATGATCCACCAGCTGTTGATTATGAGCAACCATATGAACCCCATGAAGAATTATTACCTGATGGATTTCGCCCAGAGATTTGGGAATTCTTTCCAGATTATGAACAAATTAATAATAAACCAGCAAAGTTTCCCCCAGAGGATCACAACCATGATTGGGATGAGATCTTAGGCAAACCTGAAAAGTTTCCACCAGAAGACCATAGGCATGATTGGGAAGATATCGACGGAATACCGGAAGAATTTCCACCAAGCAAACATGAACATATTTGGGATGAGATTAATGACCAACCAGAGTTTGCAAAAGTGGAGCCTTTGGCAACCCTAGGGGTTTCTCTTTACCAGACTTGCAATGTCCCTGAAAGGATCTTTTTGAATGAACACTATGTTCATGTGAATGGGACACTTGCGAATTCAGCTATGAGAGGACCACTTCATATTAGGACATTACCAGGCTCTTATAATCCACCACCTGAACCAGGAGCAACCATACCAAATATCTTTGTGTCAAGCTACATGGAGGCTGACATTCCCACAGATACATTCAGAGTCCCAACAGACCCAGCAACCTACCAAAATTACAACTCTGCTATACAGGTTCATGTTGCAGATGTGAGCAGTCTGGATGGATCAAGACCAATGATAGTATTCAGTCGAGATAAGTATTCCTACATTCCCATAGTGGGAACTGCAAATGATAATTATGGAAGGGCAGAGCTTGCATGGATTAAAACAGATTATGGTGGGGTTCTGGAAGCCAATCAGAGGATGGCAGCAAAAAACATACACAATGAGAGCATTTCGAGAGTAGTCACAGAGGATTACCTTACTGCTGTTGTTCTTGTGAATATAGTCACCCTTGCTATGCTCGCAAATTATGTAACTAAAAATGAACTTGCAGCCGAATTATCCAAGTATCTTCCTCTGGTGGGTGGGACAATCACAGGAAACCTGACAGTTAATAGTAATATTTACACAAGCAACCTTTACACAAGTAACATTTATACAAGTAATAATGTCACCATTGCAGGCAGTCTGAAAGTATCCAGCAACTTCGAATTAGGAACCTATGGAACTCTATTGAATGTGACATATGACACACCCTACTACCCAATTAATTCCAACACTGACCCTGCTACAACCATTCCGAAATGTCTATTAACTATCAGACCGGATGGGTTACCTGTTAATACCAACCCCTATAATCAGTTTATCGCAAATAGGGCAACATCAGCTGTTCCGTTCCTTTCAGGGATAACATTCCCATTTTGGGGGAGCAGTGGAACAGTCGTAGCAAACCCTTCGTTCAACAACCAAAAAGTAGTAAGAAAGTCAGGTGGATATACTTTTCAACCATATATAAACTACTCTGTTACTGTGGATTGGTCGGAAGGAATGACACTTTTTTATGTGGGTAATCACTATTCCGCAACAAATTGGCAAACAATTCATTTAGATTTTGGTTCTCCTGATGGAACCCATAAAATAGCATTTGGGTATGGGTCATCTTTATCATTTGGCTTGTATTCATTTACGAGTAATGGGGTGAGTTACCCAGTTCCACGAGTGAATACAAATTATGGATCATATTCAGCCAATTATTGGGATACCACAATCACTTCTGATGCAATAACTTTCGGCATTCGTGGTCAAGATGTAGGAACATTTACAGGAACAAATTACCTTCCCCCTTCCACTTTCAATCGAATGGGAGTCGATTATTTCATAGGTGATGTAGCCGAATACATCGTTTTCAACAGAGCCTTGTCGTTTGAGGAGAAGCAAAAAGTGAGATTCTATATTCAAGATAGGTATGGCTTCCCGAAAACGCAATCGCTTTATTATCCTGATAATCTCCGAATCTCCGCTGAATTTGTCCATATTCGAAATCTTATCGTTTCTTCAAATGCTGTTATTCCGAATTATACTACATCGAATGTGGTTCAAGGTTGGATACAAAACCACACACACACAAAAGCGCAAATTATAGATTTTGCACACAATCATTTATGGGAGCATATAACAGATAAACCTTTAACCTTCCCACCAACTACACACACTCATGATTATTCACAAATAACGAATAGTAATCATACTCACACTAAATCAGAGATTATAGATTTTGCCCATACTCATTTATGGGAGCATATCACAAATCGTCCTTTAACCTTCCCACCAACTACACACACTCATGATTATTCCGAGATCACAAACTCTAACCACAGACATCCATGGAACGAAATAGATGAAAAACCACGTTTTGCATCAACAGGTGATTTAGTAAATGGTGATGGATTTTATGGGGTTAGTTTCTATCAGAGTGACACCATTCCTGAAAGATTACAATTAAGTGAATACTACTTACACCGTAAAGGAATTGAAGCAGGCACCACAATGGATGGCGAATTATATATTAAACAACCTTCAAGATCTCAAATGGTTTCAGCAGGTGGGGTGGGGGTTATAGATACCAAACCAGGTCTGTTTTTGACAAGTTATTATAATGATGATATTCCATTAACAGCAGGTTTACCACCACTTCCATTAGATCCTGTGAGTTATGATGATAAAGACGCCATTTTACAAGTAAACGTTACAGATGTAAGCGCAACTGATGGATCAAGACCCAAAATAATATTTAGCCGTTCAAAAATTAATTACGCACCTCTTGCAGGACAACCAAAAGATGATTTCGGGAAATGTGAGATGGCGTGGATCAAAACATTAGCAGGTGGCGCCTTAGAAGTCAATCAGAGAATGGCGGCGAAAAACTTACACAATGAGACCCTTTCAGGTGTAGTCACAGATGATTACCTTGAAAGCAAAAATTATGTAGATGATACACATACTCACACCAAAGATCAGATCACAGATTTTGCCCATACTCACACAAAAGACCAAATAACAGACTTTGCGCATACTCACACAAAAGATCAGATCACAGATTTTGCCCATACTCACACAAAAGACCAAATAACAGACTTTGCGCATACTCACACAAAAGATCAGATCACAGATTTTGCGCATACTCACACAAAAGATCAGATCACAGATTTCGCGCATACTCACACCAAAGATCAGATCACAGATTTTGCCCATACTCACACAAAAGACCAAATAACAGACTTTGCGCATACTCACACCAAAGATCAGATCACAGATTTTGCCCATTCACATTTATGGGCGGACATCACAGACAAACCCGCAACTTTCCCATCTTCTCCTCATACTCACGATTACCTGCCTCTCACAGGAGGAACAATTTCCTCAAATCTTACAATTTCGTCCAACCTGAATGTCAAGGGAAAAATTCAAGTTGGAGACAAAAATACAAACATTGACGTCTTTTATGACACACCATACTATCCTGTTACTTCCAACACTGACCCTTCCAAAACCACACCGAAATGCCTTTTAACAATGAGAATGGATGGGCTTCCTGTTAATACAAATCCTCAGTCACAGTTCATCCCCAATAGGGCAACATCAGCTGTTCCGTTTATTTCAGGGATAACATTCCCATTTTTCGGGAGCAGTGGTGCTGTCGTAGCAAATCCTTCATTCAACAACCAAAAAGTAGTAAGAAAGTCAGGTGGATATACTGCGTCGGCATTCATTAACTATAATGTATCCGTTGATTGGTCAGAGGGCATGACACTGTTCTATGTAGGTAGTCACTACTCTGCACCAAATTGGCAAACAGTTCATTTAGATTTTGGTTCTCCTGATGGAACCCATAAAATAGAGTTTGGGTATGGATCGTCATTATCATTTGGTTTGTATTCATTCACAAGTAATGGAGTGGGTTACACAGCCCCACGAGTGAACACCAATTATGCTTCCCATTCAGCTAATTATTGGGACACCACCATAACTTCAAACAGCATAACCTTTGGAATCAGAGGACAAGATGTAGGAACCTTTACAGGAACAAATTACCTTCCACCTTCAACTTTCAGTAGGATGGGTGTTAACTATTTCATAGGTGATATAGCCGAATACATCATTTTCAATAGAGCATTAACGTTTGAAGAGAAGCAAAGGGTGAGATACTATATTCAGGATTATTATGGCTTCCCAAAAACTCAATCTCTCTATTATCCTGAGAATCTACGCATTTCTTCGGACTTTGTTCATATTAGAAACTTAATAGTAAGTTCAAATGCTACCATTCCAAACTACACAACATCCAATGTGGTGCAGGGATGGATACAAAACCACACTCATGCTTGGTCGAATATCACAGATAGACCTTCAATATTCCCACCTGCAACCCATGAGCATACATGGGATGAGATCAATAACCAACCTGAATTCTCAAAGGTCGAACCTGTGAATATGGGGGTTTCCCTTTATAAATCCTGCAATATTGCGGAAAGAACTATTTTGAATGAGCATTATGTTCACCTCAAAGGGGCTGATGCGGGCAGTGCAATGACAGGACCTCTATTTGTCCGAAGCTTGCCTCAATTCCGAGTGCAAGATATAGCCAATGTTAACCCGGGTGACACTTTCCCGAATATCTATGTAACAAGCTATTACAAAAACGATATTCCAAAGGATGGGTTCGGTGTTCCCTCCAATCCTGCGGGTTATCAAGACTTCTCAGCAGCTGTCCATGTGAATGTGACAGATGTAAGCAGCTTGGATGGATCAAGACCTAAGATAGTTTTCACTCGGGATAAACTCAATTATATTCCACTTGTTGGGCAACCAACTGATAATTACAGTAAAGCTGAGATCGCTTGGATTAAAACGCTATCAGGTGGGGCTATTGAAGCCAATCAGAGAATGGCGGCTAAAAACCTGCACAACGAGACCCTTTCAGGTGTGGTCACAGACGATTACCTGCAAAGCAAAAATTATATAGATGAAACCGAATTGGGTGTTGCACTTCAAACTCACAGTCATGCATGGAACAATATCACAGATAAACCTTTAACATTCCCTCCTGCAACCCATACTCATGCTTGGTCAAATATCACAGATAGACCTAATCTTGCAACTGTTGCAACGACAGGAAATTACGATGATCTGATAAATAAACCAACATACACATCCCCCATCAACTTTGATGCCACAAATGGTCTTTCAACAGATCGCACAGGCGATTGGAGATTTTTCACATTTATATCTCCTTACTCAGGAGCAAACACATGGGCTTCTGGTGATGAAGATTGTAGTGGCTACAAGATGTTATGGACTGTCCCTGCGGGAATGAAAACATGCTATATCTTCTATGTGTGTCAATATAATAGCAGATACTTCGATGTTGTGGGAGTTTATCCATCAACGAATTCTTATACACTTTCGAGAGTAAATGCTTATTCTCCTGGTAGTGACCCAAGTGTAGAGTATAGGCAATATGTCGGAGTGAATTGTGAAGGGCTGAGTAAAGTGGGTGTTCAAGGGCGAATAGGAAGGATTTATCTTGTGGGTCTTGTAGGTTGGAGCAAGAACCCCACTGTATCCTCACATAGCGGCTTCTTGCATTGGGATAACATTTATGGGAAACCAACAGCTTCTACAACTGTCGGACCTCACTCTCACACTAAATCAGATATCACCGACTTTGCCCATACTCACACAAAGGCAAATATTACAGATTTCGCCCATACTCATACTAAATCAGAAATCACAGATCTCCCAAGTTTAGACCCATTCACAGCCAATACAATCACTGCAAATAATACTATGTATGTAGGATCAGGTCAAATAGTAGCCCCTGCATCGCCTACAAATGAGGAAACTTGGTTCTTCCACAATTCAGCAAACTTCTATGATAAAACCTTGCTCTGCAGAGGAAATGCTTATGCAAGGGCATTTTATGCAATGAATGCAGGAACCACCAACACAATTAGCCAAGTCCCCTCATGGCATGATATGGAAAGGCGGTTTAAATCAGGCAAATATCAGGCTACAAGTGGTGTTATAAGCGCAGGTCAGAGAACACAGCATGCACAGGTTTTGAATTGGGATCCTGCTTTTTACACTAAGACACCTGTTGTAACTGCCACACTTGAAGGAACTCCTGCAACAAACCCTGGGGATGTAGATTTTAGAATTGGAATCTCAAACTCCACATCTACCTATACAACAATTTATGTGACATTCATAGCATCCCCTACTCTATCTGAAAGTCGAAGTATTACTTGCACAATCCATTGGACAGCATATGGAATCCCATAATAAATGCATATTTCGCATTATTTTTCTTTCCTTCTTAGTAAAAGAAGCAATGGGTGAATATAATCGAGTTCAACTGCCTATATATTCCCTTGGATCCCCTGCAATGCATTTTCGCCAGCATGAAGTAAATGATGAGGTTCGTGGTTTAGAATCCACAGAGAGACCCAATTCCAATGGTAACTCCTTTGATAAAAATTCGATTATTCGAGTAAAAGAGCTGAGAGCTGATAAGAATTCTGGTGTGGTTAAAACAACTCGACTTCTTGTCACCAATGCTAACTTCTTCCAGCCTACAAATGGAGGTCCTGATGCTTACAGTGTTGCCCTGAAAGCCCTAGATTTCGACAAGAATACTGCTGCTGTTACTGTGAGATCAGGAGGAGCATTTATTGGGGGAGGTTGCAGAGTGTCAGGTCAACTCTCATCCTCCATTTCGTATAATGATGTCCCAGATACTCTAGAGCAAAATGTGGAAGACCCCCAACGAATTCGATTATATACTCCTGTTGCACAGCAGCCATTAATTCAATTTTACATTGGATATACTGTTACTCTTGAAAACTCGGAATTAATTGAAGGAACCAAAAGAGTACTGAGAGGTCTTGCGATTCCATCTGCAATGCTTTCCCTTTGTAGAGCCAACAACAATCAAGTAGGTCATAAATACTATTTCAATGTTCAGGGATATAATCATTTCGGTTATGGCTACTGTGTTTATAATAATAATTTCACCTTTGACTTGTTTGTTACAGATATTGGGTTATATACTATAACTCTTATCGGTTTGAGAACAGATATAGCCGCTGTATCAGCTCTTAGAGGTGTAACTCCTGATACTCTTTCAGTTACAGGGTTTTACCAAGAGCCAGATGTAATTGATGACCCAACCCCATAAAAGATATATCCCTTTAATGTAAAATGGCAGAGGCACCCACACCAATAGAGCGAATTATAACACCACAGCTATCATTAGCTGCCCCAGCAAACCATGTTTTACAGCATGCTACCTTTGATGATGTGGAAGGTCTCCAATCCACAGAGGTCCAACCTACAATGAATACATTTGGTTCCACCCACAAGCTGAGATTACAGGAACTCAGATGTGATAAAAATAATGGAATAGTTAAGACAACTAAGCTACTTGTCACAAATGCAAACTTTTCTGCTCATTATGGAGACCCAGATAGCTATGGAGATCCTCTGTCTACTTATTCTTTTGAATCTAGGTCTGGAGCTATTAACTGCAAATCGGGGGGAGCATATATTGGTGATGGTCTTAGGGTTGGTGGGGCTGTTGGAGCGCCTCTATTTGTGAATGATCAACCCAATCCCATTGATCCCAACACAAGAATTCGAACCTATGTCCCCAGCATGAATGCCCCATATATTATCAAGATATTCCCAATTGTTGTGAATGAACAAACAGCAGTAGTAGACTCTCTTGTTGAGATTGGTGATCACTACAAGGTAGTTGTTGATATCCCACCAGATGTATATGCTGTATGCCAAGTTGAAGGTGGAACTCCTAATTTTGCTGTTGTGATCACCCCATATGATAATTTTGGTATTGCTTATCATGGAGTCAATTTCGGTTTGGAAGACTATCAGTTTCTGGTGAGAGCCACCAAGTTTGGTATCTACAAGTGTGTGATGTTTGCAGAGAGAACCGATTTTATTGCAAAGCAGAATACCTATGCTGAATACTATGGGACAAATCGATATTTCCCCATTTTTGGGCAGGATACTGCTCCATAAGAATATTGGTTATATATAGAGTATGGATATTAAAACAAAAAAGTTTATTGATGCTGCTATGACAGTCCATGGTAAAGATAAATTCGATTACAGTGAGACACATTACATCAAAGCTCAAGAGAAAGTATCTGTTAGATGTTTGCAGTGTAATAAGGTGATCCTTACATATCCATTTAATCATGTGAAGGGATCAGGGTGTAGGGACTGTAATAAAAGAAAAAGTCAAGCACATAGGAAAAGGGCTACTTCATCAATAACTGTAGAATATAGGGATGTTTGCATTCGGTTCGATTAGGTTTAATTAATTTTTCTAAGGTATTCTTAATGGAGACTAAATACAGAGGCTTTCATGTTATGCTTGATTACAAAGCTAAATCAGCTATAGCAACAGGACATGAGCATGTAAGCTTCCTAGGTAATTGGATTATGGGAACCCTTGAACAAGCAGTATTAAGACAAGGCATTAGGATTGTTCATAAACACTGTGAGATATTTGATGGCAAACTATCACCTCCTGGTTTTGCATTGGTTCTGCTATTAGATGAAAGCCATTGCACAGCTCATTGTTATTCCAATGAAGGCATGTTAGCAATTGATATATTCAGTTGTGGTAAAGAAGCTCAGCATAAAACACAAGCAGTTGCAGATGAGATCGATAAAACAATGAATTTCCTCACATTTGAGAAGACTGAGAGACATAAACATGATAGATTCCCGTTTTGATGGGTTTCTATAATGATAATCAAGGTAATTTACCTTTTGTTTTACAATAGCAACTGTTACAAAAAGATATAATATATCCTTTTCCTACAGTAGCTTTCTACAATGTTTATTTTCCGGATTCCGGACATTTTTTACGATAGAATTCTATTGTAAGTAATTGGAATACTATTCGATTTCATTACAGTAAAACTCAACATTCCCCTTGATTCCCCCTATTATATAATATTTATATTAAAGTGGACTCAAGGTTGACTCATATTAATCGTAAAAGTAGTAAAAGTATATGGATTTTGTTACGAATTCAATGCAAGGGTTGACTAAGTGGGTTGAGTTGACTCAAATTTCACAGGAAATAACAATGAATCAGAGTATAAATGCATTTTTTGAATCAACTACACCAACTAACACTGAGATTTTAACAATATATGAGGTCCTTACTGAATATGGTATGTGTCACAGGTGTCACAGGTCTATCCCAGCTCAAGCCCTATAAAGAGTGATTTTCCCTTTCGATGGGATGGACCTGTGACACCTGTGACACCCAATTATTCATTAAATTCTTAAGGGTCCCCCCTTAGACTCATTAAAACATGAGAAAAACATATCAATTTCATGTATAATTACGATTGGATTCAATAAAAGATCTATTTGTTTTATTAAACAAATGAATCTTATATGGATCTTAATCGAGTTAAGCGATATATTTCCGATTAAATGAATTAAATTTAATTAAATTTAATCGAGAAAGTACATGAATATAATATCGATTAAATCAATTAACTTTTAGACCAATCACACATAGTAAAATGCGGAGTTTTAACCAGAGGCAAGATCTAATTGAGATTCAGTTATATTATTCGGAATTTTATACAGATTATCGATTAACTCAGTAAGACTAATCGGAAAATAAGAGAAATTTACGATAAAATATCGAAAAGAATACAAAATAATCGAAATAAATGAATATTCGATAAGATATACACAGATTATCGATTGATTGAAATAGAATATACGAGATATATCAACAAAATCAATTAAGATAAGCCGAGGGTTAAAACTCCGCATTTTACTATGTGTGGCGGGCGCCGGCGCCGGCGGCGCGATGGGCGCCGCGGACCTTGACGTTGGTGACGTGCTCGCTGTGGCCCTTGTAGCGACGGCGCGTGCAGTCTTCGGTGATGCAGGGGTACCGAACTAGCTGAACGCTGCGGAAGTCGTCGCCAATGGCAAGGCACTGGCGATAGTTCGCGCGATCAACGGCGTTGATGTCGGGGAGCTTGAGCCCGGGGGCGTAGATGCCCTGGACGGACCAGCCGAGCACACACGTCTGCGTCGCCCACTTTGTGTCCCGCAGGCCCGACACCTTCGTGATCTGCATCCCTGACGAGACGGACCCTGCGCAGCGGGGTCGGATGCGGGGCGGGTCGCAAGGCACGGGGCAGTGCGGAGACGTATACTTACAGAAGAGTATCTCGCCGGCGTTGTCCGAGGCCTGCAGCGTCTGCCCGTCCTCCGAGAAGTCGATGTGCCAGACGGTGCCCGAGTGGGCCTTGCCCTTGGGTGGGCAGCGAAAGGCGTCGCTCCTGGGCTTGTACCCCGCGGGGACGTCAAAGAGGTAGATGAACGAGTCCTGGGAGGCGACGGCGAGCACAGAGCCGTCCGGGTTGAACTTGATGTCCGAGATGTCTCCCGGGGCGACGTTTGGCGTCGCACACTTGAACTTGGCCCGCTCCTGCATCGTCTCGGCATCGAGCACTTCCACCTCGCCCGCCAGCAGGCCGCACACCAGGTCCCGCTTGTCCGGCGACCACGCTACACGCTTCGCAGGTGCCGAGAGCAACCCGACCGCGACGCAGGACTTGAGCTGCACCGACCAGACACGGACCGTCTTGTCGTCGCTGCACGTCACGTAGCGCTTCTTCGTCTTGCCGACCACCGGCTTGACGTCGAGCCCCCAGACCTCGCCCTGGTAGCTGGCCGGCTGACCCTTCCACGTCCCCGACGCGCCGTGCGCCGCCATGAAGACTGAGACCGAGCTGCCCTGGATCTCGAGGATCTGGCTGGACTGCGTGCCGACCAGCACCGTCCCGCCCCGAGCATGCAGCGCGCGGATTGCCGGCGCCCCGCCCACGAAGGCGCCGATCGGGTTGGCGGAGAGCAGCTTGCCCACGTCAACGGTGTTTGTGCACTTGAGGTCCGGCGTCCAGAACTTGACGAGGCCGTCCTTGCCGCCCGAGACGAGGCCGCCATCCGGCGTGTTCACCAGCGCGAAAACGGGTCCCTTGTGCGCATCGACCGCCTCCATCGCCGACCCGCCCTGCCACTTGTACAGCGGGCCGTCCGTCGTGCCTGTCACGCACACGTCTGCCCGCACGGCGTCAGCTGCACAATTCGACGCCGCGGGGAGGCACTGAGGCGCACCTTTGGCCCAGGCAACGGCGTGGTAGGCCTTCTGGGCAGAGATGCCCTTGCCCTTGGCCGAGCCAAGCTTGCCGGACGGCTGCCCGCTCCCGTCGATCGTCCAGAACTTTATGTGCTGCGCGCCGACGGTGACAAACTCGGTCTCGCTGCCCGGCTTGAACTCGGCCAGCAGGATCTTGTTCTTGTCGCCCTTGTCACTGCCGAGCGGCTTGGCGCCGGACTTCATCCAGTCCCACACGGCAACAGTGTGGTCATCGTCGAGCCCAACGGAGGCGAGGCGCGTGCCGTTGGTGGAGAAGGCGAGCGCACAGACGCCGCGCTTGTGGAAGCCCTTCAGGGTCACCTTGACGGCCATCGACTTGGCATCCCAGACGTGGATGATGCCGTCCTTGCCCACCTGGCCCGTAGCCACCAGCTGGCCCTTCGGGTGCATCGCCAGCGCAATGATGGTGCCGTCATGCACCGTGAAGAAGCGTTGCTTCCGCTTGCACATGTCGTCGTCCGACTCGCCGCGGAAGCCCGAGTAGACGATGCCGAGCGCTGCGGCGTGGTAGACGATCTCCTCGATGTCGCCGGTGCCCGATCCGAGGTAGAAGAGGTTGCGGCGGGCGTCGTGCGCGCGGTAGCCATGCACAAACTCGAGCTCCAGCTCCTCATCACATGCCTCCTTCATCGCCCGGGTCTCCTTGAAGCCCGTCGGGACCATGTTCTGGACGGTGCCGAGCCACGGCTTGATGGCGCCGAACTGCTCTTCATCGCCCTCGTCGATGCCGAAGTCGTCGTCCTGCAGGATCCGCTCGACGCGCGCCATCTTCGCCTCCTTCTCCTCCGTGTTGTACTCCGCAGTAAGCGACGGATCCTCGCTGGAAACCGGGACGACGAGCTCCGCATGCTGTGCCATTCAAGGTTCAGTCCTTGAAACTCCAACAAAACTCCGTGGACGGCATACCTCGGGCTCGGCCTCGGGCTCGGGATCCTCGCGCTCGGGGGCCATGCACATGTCGCCCAGCGCCGCGTCGAGTTGCGAGGCGCCGCCCGCCTGCGAGCGAGAGGCCGTCGGACGCGGCGGGCGGGGGGGAGTGCACGGCAGGCGGGGGGAGGATAAGAGCCGCGCGCCCGTGAGAGGTCGAGGTCACGGGGGATGTCGTCCTCGCCCTCGATGTCGATCTCCTCGTCGCGGGCCTTGGCGTAGATGAGCAGCGCGTAGTCGCCCACCGTCCCCTTCTCAAACGTCATGGGAATGATGGCGTAGTCGCCCGGGTCCAGCTTGCCGTCCCACGTGACCTCGCGCCCGGCCTTGAAGGTGCCCGACGACATCTCCTGGTTCAGCGCCGCCACGTTCGAGACGCGCTCACCGGGGTGCGAGAGCCTGCAGACGAAGAACGCGAAGGGGAGGGGGAACTTCTTCGGCTGCCCCAGGATGCGGGCGTCGGGCTGGCACAAGCTAATCACCGCCTTGACGGGGCCCATGCTCTTGACCGACAGGCGGTACTGCCGGTTCTTCACCCAGTCCGCGTTCCCCTTGGCCGGAGAGCCGCCCGCCATCTCCCCCTCGAAGCGGCCCTGCGCGTCGGCGTCGGCGGCGTTCGCAGAGAGCGACAGACAGCAATGGCCGCGGACGCACGACGACGCGCATGCCGGACCAGTCGGACGGGAAGAGGCGGCAGACGTAGACGGTGTTGTAGTTCCGGAGGAAATCCCTGTACTCCATCCAGAAGGCGCCGTCCTCCTCGTCCTTGTGCGAGAGCGCCGTCTGCACGGCCATGCGCACGTACCCCTCTCAGCAACTGGCGGGGGAGGGAGGGGTAGGGACCGGGCGAGCGGCCGCACCGCGACGGCCGGGAACGCGCTCCACTCGCCGGACTTGTCGGACCACCTGCCGCCCCACTCCTTCTTGCCCCACGGGTTCCGGACGTGCAGCATTCGCAGCGTCTCGCGGCGGCCCTCGCGCGTGGTCGGGACCTCCTCAAGTGCCAGAAGGCCGTACACGTGCCCGCGAAGGATGCCATCCGCCCCGGGCGCCGGCGCCTCCGCCACACCCGAGTACGAGAAGGCGCACCCCATGAGGCACCTGAGGAGACGTGGGCTGGGAAAGCATGGGGAACGGAAAACGGCGTACCCCTGCGCAATAAAGAAGCGAAGGTCCTGCCAGAGTTCGACCGCACGCTCGTTCAGCGGATTCTTCTCGTTCTCGTACTCCTCCGGCTTCCATTTCCTGCGAGCCGGCCGCGGCCGCCGTCAGCACCCACGGGCCGCCCATGGCCGCCCGGGCCAGCTGGCCTTGCGCGCGATCGGACGCCGGTCCCGAACGCACTCGAGGTGGGGTGAGCCCCCTGTAAGGTCCTTCATGGCGTAGCCGACGAAGCCCGAGATCAAAGTCTCGTAGCACTGGTGCAGCTTTGCATACGCCTTTTCCACGATGGGCGCCCAAAACTCCTCGTTGTCCTTGCAGCGCGCGTACAGCGGCTTGCAATCGCTTGACATCGTGCATGGGATCTGGTCGTCTACCACGATTTCCTAATAAGTAGCCGCATCAAGGGCAGAGCGCGAGCGCGTGGCGAGGCGCATGCAGCCGCTCGAGCTCGCGGCGAGTGGCCCGGCCCTCAAGGATACGTGCCAGCAGTCGTCCTTGTAGAACGCGAGCGTGTAGATGCCGTGCTCCTTGCCGTTTTTGATGGACACCCAGAGCCGCTTCATGAGCTCCGGGCGAGTCGCGCAAACTGAGGACGCGTGTCGGACATGGCGTGACGACGACAGCGGCGCCGCGCGAACCGCTGAGCGCTCCCAGAAACCAACGGTCGCCGAGCATGCCTTGGATCACGTCTCCCGCCTCGATGTCGCCCTCCTCCACCACGTGCACATCCGCGCTCCCACCCTCCGCGCCTTTGAACAGCTGGGCGTTCGGGCCGCAGAACTGCGAGGGACGGCACCCTGCGCGAAGCGCTCATACGATCAGCTAACTATAAGGCATGCGTTACGAAACGCAAACACGGCGGCACATTGGATGTGCTCCTCGGCGATGTGCCCTGCGAGGACGAGTTCGAGTTGGACAAATTAAAGCAGCGTCGGCGGGCTTATAATTAGCTAGCTCACCGGGAGTCGGCCTGCTGGCATCTTTGAAGAGGCTGGAAGCCTTAGCAGGGAAGTCGGTGTCCGTAAACTTCCGCTCGACGCTAGTCTTCGTTTTGAGCTCTTTAACGATGGCCTCTTCCGTACGCCCGGTTCGCCTCGTGCAGTACGGCACCGTACACTTGGTGCCCCGTTCGCCGCACTTGGGCGACAGCGAAATGCCCTGAAGCTTGACTTGGGCGACAGCGGGATGCCGGCCCTGCACTGCCTTGCCAGCGCCGCCGCGCGGGTTGCGCTGCAGAGCCGAGCCCGGCAGTGCGGACCGCTCGCCGCCTCCGGATCCACCGGCGAGCCCGAATTCGAAGCCGCCGACGCCGCCGCCGCCGCCGACGGCCACAGGCTGACCTTGCGCCGCCTCGCCGGGGCCGCCCACCCGCGGCCGCCCCATGGCCATCGCCGCCGCTAGCGCCTCCTGCGGGCGCTCCTGCAGGGGGGGCAGACGTCCCGCCGGCGCTCCGGATATCGATCCGCCCGTGGAGGCCCGCTGGCCATAGCCCGGCGTCGAAGCCCCCGCCCCCGCCGCCCCCGCCGCCCCCGCCGTCGCGCGCTTCAGGTCCTCCATGAGGGCCCTCAGCTCGGCGGCGCCCGCTCGGGACGCCTCGAGCTCCTCCGCCAGCGCGCGCACCCGCGCCTCGACCTGCACAGAAGGGAGCGGAACCGATCGGGGGCCCGGCGCGCGAGGGGTAACGATCGACAATTAGAATTGGAGGCCACGAGGGTTTATATAATTTATCGATAACGGGCCGGGGGCGGGGTCGCGCGAGGGATAACGGCCACAGGGGCGCGCGAGGGATAGGGATAACGCGCAGGGGCGATCGATAATCAAATTGAAGGCCACGGGGGAGCGCGAGGGATAACGATCGCGATCGATAATTAGGCCAGGGCACCTGGGCGCGCTCCTCGAGGATACCCCGGAGGGCCCCTTCGGCCCGCCGGGCCCCGGCCAGCAGCTCCTGGCCCACCGGCCGCGCGGCCTCCCGCACCTCCTCCCCCTCGGGCCGCGATGCTGTGTCCAGCATCGAAAGCTGCGGTCCGGGACTCGCATGTAAGCTGTATATTGAGGCGGGACATGTACAAGGAGTCGAGTTACCATGCGCCCGACGCTAGCAGAGACGTTGCTAAGGAGACCAGTCTCATCAAGAGCTGACGGGGCGCCTGCGGCGGCCGCCCGCCCCGCGGCCGCCAGATCCGCCATCAGCATCGCAGCCTCGCGCTGTGCGCTCGCTAGCTCCTCCGCCACGGCCTCCTGCGCACGGATATTACGAGTGAGGCTATATATAGCTGAGCGCAAGCTAAGCTTGATGGCTTCAATTCTGAAAATGAAGCCACAATCACCATACGCCCGATGCTGGCCGAGACATTGCTCAAGAGACCGACCGCCGCGGCTGGCGCTGCCGGCTCCACCGCTGCCGCCTGCGCATGCACATTCGGCTCGGGCGCCCCTGCCAAGGCCGCTGCGGCTCGAGTCCCCGGAGCTGCGCGGCGGGGAAAGGTCACGGGTGCTCTACGTGATTATGATATATCATCCGTGAAACCTTATAATTAGCGCGCTCACACACCGATAGCGACCGCGTTTGCGGCTGGGGGATCGGGAGGCAGATCGCTTGGGCCCACCGAACTCGCGCCGCATCCCCTTCGCGCGCGGATGGTGAGCTCAAGAGAGGGTCGCGCAACCACGATCGCATCGCCGCGCGCTCACATTTCGCCTCCGCGAGTACCTAGTCCGGTCTTGCCCGGGGCTTACGTATACGCTGCTTTAGTTAGCTATAGGTCCGACGGTCTCCGGGCTGCGCGGGGCAGCGTATACGTAAGCCCCTTCCGCTACGTCTACCGCCCTCCTCTCCCTCTGGTCTACCTCCCCTTCCATCCAGCAACCGCTAGGTAGTATCTGGTGTCTAGTCCGAGCGATCTTGCAAAAGATATAGCAGTGAATTGAGGCGGGCCCCCCAAACGCGTCGGTCTGTGAATCAGCGATCTGACACCTATGAGTGAGGTTGCCTAGAAGCTTGGACTCTCCGGGAGATCTTGGACGTGAACTTTTGTCCAAAGTCACTTGGCGACCTTGGACGTGAACTTTTGTCCAAAGTCACGAACTCCAGAACGCCACCCAAGTCAACTATCAATTCGTGCAGGCGTCTCCAATAGTGCGAACGAGGCTATACTAGAGGTCGGATCGTGCAAAACATGCGTTGGGATGTGCCAGCAGGGTTGAGGATCTTGGACGTGAACTTTTGTCCAAAGTCACGAACTCCAGAACGACACCCAAGTCAGCTAGCAACTCGTGCAGACATCTCCAATAGTGCAAACGAGGCTATAGTGCCGCTATACTAGAGGTTGGATTGTGCAAAACATGCGTCGGGATGTGCCAGCAGGGTTGAGGATCTTGGACGTGAACTTTTGTCCAAAGTCGCTTAGCGACCTCTGGACGTGAACTTTTGTCCAAAGTACTTGTGGACACTGCCACGTGTACTAGGCTACTACTGGCCAACTAGTACTACTGGCCCGGCAGCTACCGTAGCTGGCTTGGCAATCACCGGCTTATTACTAGTAAAGAGAGAACTTGAGAGAGAATTGAATGAACTTGTTTTTACAGGAAGTTCTAAAAGAGGTCTACCCCCCTAGCGAGTAATTACCATTAGTAGAGGTCCGGGGGTACACTCCTTTAAGAACTTCCTGTAATCTGAGAACTTAATAACTGTAAGAATGCAATTTAATTATTAGCGCATTGCATATTGCGGCATCCATTGGCTATATTTTTTTTTTGGTGAATTACCGGCCACAGCCTCTAGTCTACTCCAGCACTGTGGGGGCGTGTACAGGCAAGGTGGGGCATGATCGATCGGAATTATGTGGAACGGGCGGCTATGATACTACTAGTATATGATTAATATTATTATGATACTACTAGCCCGGCCTAGTAGGCTAGCGGCGCCTGCTGCGGCGGTGCGCCAATCGGTCACTCCCAGCGATGCCGGAGCCCTAGCTTAGTGAAGCCGCTCAGCATTGGCTTGTACTCGATCGCCGGCCCGACAGGATCAGCACTGCTAGAGGCGATGCGCAGGATCGATGCGTTAGCTACAGGCAGCTCGCTAGCATTCTCATCGACCTCAGGGATCGCAACGATCGTCTTGGCAGGAACAGCAGCTGCAGGAGGGGCAACCTTCTTATCAATCTTGGTCTTCGTGATCGGTTCATTTAAAATCTTGTTTTCCATCTTAGTCTCAGCTGCGATGCCAGCTATAAGATCACTAGCTCGCTTCTTTGAAACTGTTTTAAGGCCGGTCACAGTTTTAATGAAATACCTGCTACGATTAGCCGTCTCTGAGATGTACAGCGGCCCATCGTCAGTATCCTTCAGCTTGCTAGTCTTGGTCTTCTTAGTGCGCGAATTCGGGATCTTATCAAGAATAGCGTTCTCGTCGGCGGTAAGAGCATAGTCGTTGGATGCACCCTCACCGCCACCAGCGCGACGGGCTAGCGGGTAAGCATCAGTATCACCACTCAGGAACTCAATGTGATTCTTCTTAGTATGGCTGGAAGCGACTTCAAGCAATTTCTTTCGCGGAGTGCGCAGCCGAGACTGCTTGTCTGTCGACATCTTTTAACTAGTAGTGGGAAAAAACTTATGCGAACGATCTGTCGAAGGGGACGTACTCGCTGGCTGCATTCTTGATTGCGGATTTAGCAGCAGCAGACGTGTAAGAGACATCCTCGATATCGAACTCTAGCACGAACGAGAACTCCGTGTTTGTGACAGCGTCTGTTCCATTATGATAGCGCAGCGATATGTCAAGTTCAGACAGCTCAGCGTTTCGATCGAAGCCTGTGACGGGAACACGATCCTCAGATGTGAACTTGATGAGCTCCCCGAATTTTGAGTCGATGTGAATCTTTGCGATCGAGCCCGTTGTATAGGGGTTAAGTGTCAAGATCGGTCCTTTGATCTGCTGAATGTACAGGAACAAATACGTGTGATAAAGTAGATCAACTGGCATATCGCTGAACAGCTCGTACGAATATTGTACGCCATCGATTGTCTCAGGTGTGTCAAGCTCACTTGAAAGGTCACTGAGAGTCTTCGCAAACCCGAGCAGGTTCGCTAGTTCGGCCGATGTGAAGCTCAAAATAAAGTCCGCTTCACACAGGAACCTAAGCCTCATTGAGATCTCTTCAAACTGAACGACGAACTTGCGCTGATAAGTAGTTCCGCCGTAACTATACTGCTGGGTTTTAAGAAGCGTGCTTAGATAGTTTGCAAGGGAGGTTGGCGTATAGACTCCGGGCTTGAAAGCATTAGCACGCGTTTTCTCAACGCCAGAGGGATCAAGAGTGCCGGTGATAATTGCGGCTTGTGTTGACAGGTTGAACATGTTATGAAACAGTTCTAGCGAATCAACTCGCACCGACTTTACATTAACGAGGGGCCTTGGGAGATTGATCTTGAAATTCGAGGACGTGCCTTCGAACCGGTCCCTAGAATCGACATTTACGCGGAGCTTCATCTTTACAACAATATGCATGAAAATTTTCTGGTCTATAATAGCAAATGGCGCAAGCAGGAACAACTCTAAAGGAGCTCCTCACTACCAAAGGTTCAAGCGAACTTTATCTATCCCCAGGTCTCACTGACACATATTGAAAAACGAATTTAAATCCCTCGTTCATCTCGATCGCTTCGCGATCTCGATTCACTCTGGATTTAAATTCGTTTTTCAATATGTGTTAATTTAACTACTAAAATACATATTTATCGATTAATTTCTTTAACTTTTTATGCAAACTTTGTATAAATTAATGCAAACTTTGTATTAAAAATGATAAACGCGTTTAATTTAATGCATATTCACGATTGATTCGATCGATATTATATCGATATATTATGTTCTTTGTCGATTACATATATAACTTCGATTGATTAACATTAAACTACTTAAAGAACGATATAATCGCGATTAATTCGCATAAATTCGCATAAATTCGCATAAACTCGATATATCTCTCTGGTATTGAAGTAGACCACCGCCCATTCTGTATCGAAAAACGCAAAAAGTGTCACAGAGTTGCATCATGTCCAATTAAACAATCGATGGAATTGCGGATTTACATTTTTGCACCGAAAAAGTGTCACAGAGTTGCATTATGTCCAATTAAACAATCGATCAGATTGCGGGATTTTCTATTGGAATATATCGGAACTGCATCACGTCCAATTAAACAATCGATGGAATTGCGGATTTACATTTTTGCACCGAAAAAGTGTCACAGAGTTGCATCATGTCCAATTAAACAATCGATGGAATTGCGGATTTACATTTTTGCACCGAAAAAGTGTCACAGAGTTGCATTATGTCCAATTAAACAATCGATCAGATTGCGGGATTTTCTATTGGAATATATCGGAACTGCATCACGTCCAATTAAACAATCGATGGAATTGCGGATTTACATTTTTGCACCGAAAAAGTGTCACAGAGTTGCATGGTCTCCAATTGAACAATCAGGCGAAGCCTCTTTCTCAAACCCAAAAACCGCCGATATAAATTCCTTTTTTAACCTTTTTTTCCACTCAAGATCCCCCCTGCTAAATAATTTCCGCGTCGCACTCCCTCGAGGACGAATTATTAATTCTGCCTCGACACGGACGCGATTGCCGCTAATGACTCAGCTACCCTAACCCCCACAGACCTCTCTAGATCCATTTTTAGCGTCGTGGCTCCCCTAAGACGACCGCTCGCCCGTGGGCGTCGCGCGAAAATCGAATTTCCCTCTGGATCAATTCCGGTACTTAACCTCCGACAAATGCAGTCCGAGTCAGAAGGTGGGACCCGGTCCCGCCCGGTCCCGCGACGAAATCGCGCCAGGGACGCCCCAGAACGATACAGAATGCCGCGCGAGGGCGAGCGCATCGCCGCAAGCTCGATTTCAAGCGCCGTCGACGCTCCAGTGCGAAGAGTCGGCCGAAAATTTGATCCGGCCGGTTCCGGCCGGTCCCGCGACGCGCGCAATCGATGCGTACTGGCGCGCATGGACATAGCAGGGCCTGCGCACCCCCGAAATCCGCTTTTCGGAGCCGGAACAGCGCAGGAAGGTACCCGACGGCCAAAATTCGATCCTGCACGCGCCCTGACATCTTTCCGCGCGCCCACGCCGCGGCGCATGCGCGGAACGATAGCATAAGCATTTAAGATGTAGGATCCGCTTTTCAGAGGCCGAACAGCGCAGGAAGGTACCCGACAGCAAAAATTCGATCCTGCACAGGCCCGGACATCTTTCCGCGCGCCCGCGCCGCGGCGCACGCGCGGAACGATATCATAAGCATTTGAGATGTAGACAAAGCATTCCGCACAGTTTACAGATGCGCCGGGCCGCGAGGACCCAGCCGACCCCGAAAATTCGATCCTTCACGGACCTGCACAGCTTTCCGCGCGCCCTCGCATCCTCACGCGAGAGCGCATCGCTACCATATTCATTTGGGATTTTATCAAAGCCTTCCACAAGCTTGGAAGACGCGAAAGAGCACGAGAACCCAGCCGGCGGCAAAACTTTGATCCTGGACAGGCCCGGACAGCTTTCCGCGCGCCCACGCCGCGGCGCATGCACGGAACAATAGTATAAGCATTTGAGATGTCCGCAAAGCCTTCCGCATGCATTGCGTATGCGCCGGGCCGCGAGGACCCAGCCGACCACGAAAATTCGATCCTTGACGGACCTGAACATCTTTCCGCGCGCCCTCGCATCCTCACGCATGCGCATCGCTACAATATTCATCTAAGATCTTTTAAAAGCCTTTCGCAAGCTCTGCAGACGCGACAGGGCGCGGCAATCCAGCCGACGCAAAAATTCTATCCTGGCCACGCCTGCACATCTTTCCGCGCGCCCTCCCCTCCGCAGCCCCGCACATCGATGCTATATGCATTCGAGATTCTGTTTAAGCGATTCGCAAGCTCTGTGCATGCGCCTGGCCGCGAGCCTTGGAGAACCTCGCCCCTCCCGGGCCTCCTTCCCAACAATATTATATAATTAATCTCCTCTCAGTATGCTCCACCCTTTATTTCCTCAGCACATTAATATTCCTCTAGCCGGCCAGGGCTAGCTGGACTGGCCGTCAGCTAGCCAGCTTCCAGCCAGAAAGCTGTTCGCTGGCCAGTCGCTGAGTGCCCTATAGGCCCACTGTGACAGCCGCGAGGGCGTCCGCGAGGCTTCGCCGTACTTAGTGCTCCGCAGGAGCACGGATCTTGTCGATTAGATTGCATATGTTCTATAAAACAGAATAATTGAGATCAAGTGTGACAGGTAGTATTCAAATGATATTCAGTAAGAGATAGTTTTGTTTTTGAGAAAGTCAGTAAGAGGGGTGGAATGTCTGTGACGCCTGTGACGGCTGTGACGCCTGTTTTCAGAAGTCTGTCATTTTTGAAAATTTTAAAAAGTTTGAAAGTAGGTGTCACAGGCGTCACAGGCGTCACACTCAATTAAATTAGGTGTCACAGCGAAATTGCAGACCATTTCCAGTAAGACAACTTCGCATTTTCGGAAAGGTGGATTAATGGATAGTGTTTTGTAGGTGTCAGAGGTGTCACAAGACGGATTTCAGTAAGACAAGAATATATTTTTGAATATCTCAGTAAGAGAAAGAGATTCCATTTTTAATTGGGTGTGACGCCTGTGACGGCTGTGACGGCTGTTTTAAGAAGTCTGTCATTTTTGAAAATTTTAAAAAGTTTGAAAGTAGGCGTCACAGGCGTCACAGGCGTCACAGTCAATTAAAGAGGCGTCACAGTCAATTAAATAGGTGTCACACCCGATTATCTGACCATTTTCAGTAAGACCATCTGAAATTCTGAATTTCTCAGTGTCAACTAACTCGGAAATCGCAATACTCTATGTTTCTCCGATTTCTCCAACCCTGAAAACACACCTGTTATTCTCTCATCTATCTCATGAGATACTCTCGTGGTTTTTCTCTCTGCTTCTAATCCACAACTGAATATATCAATCGCCAACATACCTTCATTTGAGTAACAATGAGCAGTGCAATGGCTCTCATCCAGCAGAAGAACCATTGCAAAACCAGGAGGAGAAATACCACCATCGAAAATCTCGCAATGCTTGTGAACTACTCGAATACCTTGCTCTTGAATAATAGTTTGCAAGAACTGCATTAACCACCTGGTTGTTGTCTCCAAGTCCTCCATTCCTACTGCTAATTGGGTTCTGAATTTGTAATCCAGCATCACATGGAAGCCTCGATGAGTATTCATTTATGAATAATTTAGAAAAATTAAAAACGCGAATGGTAGAATGCGAACCATCTTAGCAAGAGTGCTACCTTATGAGTTGGTGGATATCATTCTGCTGCACTACCACAAGACCTGTCCAGCTGCTTTGACACATGCATAATCACAAAGGGAAAATGGGGAAAGATTCTCATTTCTCTCTCAAAGATCTAATCGAAATATAATACTACTGGTTTATCATCTATCACGATTCCTGATGTCGTCTTTTTTCTATATGCATGAGAGGATTTCTTGTTGCATTCTCTGCATCCACTTCCCCTTACATGATTAAATGGGTAGGTTTGCAGGATCTTGTTGCATTTAAGGCATCTAACAGAGACCTTCTCTTGCGCTTTCTTATAGACTGTCTCACTATAATCGAATTTAGCATCACCATGAACCATCATTGCAGATTCTATGAATTTCTTTGTTTTATCATCCATCCCTCTCTCTATATATACCTGAGATTTCTATGGAGCAGTATCCTGCCCGAAAATGGGGAAGTAGCGATTTGTGCCGTAATATTCTGCATATGTATTCTGTTTTGCAATAGCATCGGTTCTCTCAGCATAGAGAATGCATTTGTAGATACCAAACCTGGTGGCTCTCACCAAGAACTGGTAATCTTCAAGACCGAAATTCACTCCATGATAAGCAATTCCGAAATTGTCATATGGCGTGATCACAACTGCAATATTTGGGGTTCCACCCTCTACTTGACAGACAGCATAAACATCTGGTGGAATATCCACGACCACCTTGTAGTGGTCACCAATCTCAACAAGAGAATCAACTACTGATGTCTGCTCATTCACAACAATTGGGAAGATCTTGATAATATATGGTGCATTCATACTGGGGACATAGGTGCGAATTCTGGTGTTGGGATCAATGGGATTGGGTTGATCATTTACGAAAAGAGGCGCACCAACAGCTCCACCAATCCGAAGACCATCACCAATATATGCTCCCCCGTTTTGCAGTTAATAGCTCCCGACCGAGATTCAAAAGAATAAGTAGAAAGAGGATCACCATAACTGTCTGGGTCTCCATAATGGGCAGAAAAGTTCGCATTTGTCACAAGGAGTTTCGTTGTCTTAACTATACCATTATTTTTATCACATCTGAGTTCCTGCAATCTCAGTTTATGGGTGGAACCAAAGGTATTCATTGTAGGTTGTACTTCTGTGGATTGGAGACCTTCTACATCATCAAAAGTAGCATGCTGCAAAACGTGATTTGCAGGTGCTGCTAATGAGAGTTGGGGTGTAATAATTCGCTCTACTGGGGCAGCCATTTTACATTAAAGTGATATATAATTTATGGGGTTGGGTTATCAATCACATCTGGTTCCTGGTAAAACCCTGTTGTGAAGATATCTGCAACATTTACCCCACGAAGTGCTGAAACAGCTGCTATATCTGTTCTCAGTCCCATAATCATAGTATTGTAAACTCCAACCTCAGTGACAAACAAATCATAAGTAAATGTCAAACTGTTATAAACACAATATCCCCGACCGAAATGGTTGGATGCTTGAACAAAGAATAGGTAATTGTGACCTTGTTGGTTATTATTTGCTCTACACATTGAGAGCATTGCTGTGGGAAGCGGAATATTTCTTCTTACTCGATCAGTTCCTGTTATAATAACCAATTCCGAATTTTCAAGAGTGACAGAGGAAGCAACATAGAAATGTAGAAAAGGTTGCTGTGCAACTGGTGTATAGAAACGTATTCGTTGTGGGTTCTCCACATTTTGTTCAAGAGTATCTGGGACATCATTATACGAAATCGATGAAGAAAGTTGACCTGAAACTCGACAGCCACCCCCAATAAAAGCTCCTCCTGATCTCACAGTGACAGCAGCAGAATTCTTATCGAAATCAAGGGCTTTCAGATCAACACTGTAAGCATCTGGACCTCCATTTGTAGGTTGGAAGAAGTTAGCATTTGTGACAAGCAGTCGAGTTGTTTTAACCACACCAGAGTTCTTATCAGCTCTCAGCTCTTTAACTCGAATAATCGAATTTTTATCAAAGGAGTTACCATTGGAATTGGGTCTCTCTGTGGATTCTAAACCACGAACCTCATCATTTACTTCATGCTGGCGAAAATGCATTGCAGGGGATCCAAGGGAATATATAGGCAGTTGAACTCGATTATATTCACCCATTGCTTCTTTTACTAAGAAGGAAAGAAAAATAATGTTCATTGCTCTTCTGTGACATTGTTATACTCGATGCCTTTCTTTACAGTTCCCCTTTGGAATGCCTGTAATACAATGGCTTCCTTTGAGGTTGGTATCTGAACTCCTGCTGAAATACAAGAGTGGATCTCTTTCTGAACAATCTCATCAATTGCAATTCTTGCTCTGTTGTGGGCAGCATTATCAATCCAATCCTGAACAGAAGCAGCACAGTATTCCATTCCCAACTTCTCAATATCAGATAGAACTACTTGGTATATATTTGACATCTCTACTTAATAGAGAGAAAATTATGTTATACTTAGAAGTTCACCTGTGAAAAGTGTTCTACTTGAATAACTACCTGTGGAACCTGTGACAAGTGTTACATACTCACCAGCAGGAACATTGATAATTGCACTGAGAGTAAGAGGTTTGGTTGTGATAGTGGAATTAGCTTCTACTGAAATGTTAACTCCATTGGGTAAAAGATTATTTTTCAGAAAACTTAGACTTATTGCAGCACTTGTTGTTGAATTGGTATATGCTGTAAATCTATAATCACCTGCAACAGGAGCTGTAAACCTTCCATTAGTAACATCGAATGACCCTGTATTATTTATCAAAACGGTTGTCCAATTGATCAGAGCGGCTGCACTTGTAGCAACATGAGTATATCCAAGTTGAACAGAAAATCGTGGCTGAGAAACATATTTTAAATAGCTTGAATTCAGAGTCAAACGATTGGCTTCCAGTGTTGCAAAAAGATCACTGTTACGTTTTAACAGCAGATTAACATCTGCTCCTGTATCTATTTCAGGAGTGACCACCTTGGTTGATGCTGTTATTATTGATTCTGTGGAATTGGGAATACTAATTCCAGCATTTGCTGTTACCAATCCTGTAAATGTGCTTGTTCCTGTTATGCTTACTTGATTGGCTGTAAGGGTTCCATCAATCCTTGCCCCATCTCCAATATAAGCGCCTCCACTTCTTACTACAAGAGCTGAGTTATTGATGGTGTTGTCAAAGGTAACAATCTTTGGTGTGGTGAACCCTCCACATCATCATAAATTGCTGAATCTGATACAATCTGACCTGATTGAACTTGGTTCTTGTTTGAGACTATTAGACCTGTGGTTCTCACCTTGCCTGCATTTCGATCACATCGAATTTCTTTGCATCTGATCACAGAATGTTGAGAGAATGAATCGGCTCCTGTGGTCTCTGTGCAAATGAAACCTGGGGTAGCATCTGTTACTGTATGGTTGAGTTGATGCAATTTCGGCGCTGCATAACAGAAAACAGGAACAGCTATTTGTGTAGACATTCTTTATATTATACAAACAATATTATGTAGCACTTACCAGGTAAACCAACAAGATGTGATTGCTTGGAAAGTCAATACTACCTAACATACAGTAAATTTGAAGACTGTCTCCCATGGTGAGGGTAATAAGAGCTTCGTAGCACATCTGATTCCTGCTTGATTGACTTGCATATGAAAGAATCTGATTTGTATTGTTTCCGTTTATTCTTAGTCCAATCTGGGTCAAGGAGGCAGTTGCAGTATTGTCTTCCGTAATTGTAAAATAGACCCTATAAACTCCTGAAACAGGGGCTGTAAATGTTGCTGGATACAGTTTGTCAAAATGACCCTCATTATTCACAAGATATGTTCCAACTGGAAAAGGAAGTGTTGGGTGCCGGAACTAACACTTGTTCCAAAAATCTGAGCGTTTGCTTGTTGTCCTGAAATACACATTCTTGGGCAATAGCTGCGTTTAAGACCACTGTTTGTTGGAAATGTGATTGCTTTCAGATCTGTTATTGTCTTTTCGAGAGTGAAAATGATATCTCCGTTTCGTTTATAATTCACATTTGCATCTGTCCCATTATCCATCTCAGGTGCATTAACTCTTGTAGTAGCTATTCGAGTAACATAGTTAACATCTCCTGAGAGACCACCATTAAAGGTCATCAATCCTGTGAATACACTTGTCCCACTCACATTTAATTGGTTTGCTGTAACAGTTCCTGCTACATTTGCTCCATCTCCAATGTAGGCTCCTCCACTCTTGACTACAAGAGCAGAATTATTACTTGTGTTACCAAAAGTAACTATCTGAGCTGTGGTAAATCCACCCACATTATCATATATTGCTGAATCGGGGATTACTTGACCTGCTTGAACCTGATTTTTATTGGAGATAATAATACCTGTGGTTCTTATCTTGCCTCCATTTCGATCACATCGAATTTCTTTCACTCTCAGTATATTGCCTTCTGTGAAAGAGGTATTGCTTGATGTCTCAGTGCAAATATACCCAGGGGTTGAATCAACTACTCCATGAGAGGTGCTGTGTAGTGATTTGGCTGCAAGTTCATAGTTTGGGATTTCTAATAGAGAGGTCATCTTTGTAATAGTGTGAGAATCTTTATTATGCTGATGCTATCCAATGGATTGCAATTTGAAGCCACTGTGGTTGAATGGTTACCCATCCTGCTGCCCAAATAACAAGATTGATTGTGGTAGAGGTTGTTGAGTTGCTTGATATTCCTATTTTATAATCGATTTCCACATTTGTTGCAGGTAGTCCCTGCAATGTTACAACAACAGATGGAGCAGATGCAAAGGCAGGACTCCAATTTAATGTAATGCTATGGTTTTGCCTTGCTGAACTGCCCCCAATTTGAGGATTCGCAATTGTCATTTCATGTCTCCCTTTTCTAATCAGGTTATCAAGCATGTATTGAGGAGCCAGCTTAGTAACCTTTGAATTGTCCCGAGGATCCATGACCCACATTTCTCTTGCATATGCATTTCCACGAACAAGTAGGGTTTTATCCTGATAGTAAGATATAGAGTTAGTAGAAAGGGTTGAATTGTGGAAATTCCAAATAACAGGAGGATCAGGCATAATATATGGGTCATAATCGAGAAAGTAACCTGATCCAATGAGAAGGTTTGCATTTGCAGTGATATTATTTGCTGTAAAGGGATCGAGGGTGGGTTTATTGGTCAGGTCATTGTAGTTGCCCGAAAATAAAGCGGGTTTGTTATAGATATCTGTATTCCAATCATGAGTATGTGCAAAATCTGTAATATCTGCTTTGACATGAGTGTGAGCAAATCTGTAATCTCACTCTTGACATGAGTGTGTGCAAAATCTGTAATCTCACTCTTGACATGAGTGTGTGCAAAATCTGTAATCTGTGACTTTGTGTGAGTGTGTGCGAAATCTGTGATTTCAGATTTAAAATGAGTGTGAGCGAAATTCGTAATATCTGCTCTTGTGTGGGTGTGTGCAAAATCTGTTATCTGGGATTTTGTGTGAGTGTGTGCGAAATCTGTGATCTCTGCTCTTGTGTGGGTATGTGCTCGATTATTCAGATCAAGGAAGCTACCTGAATATGCAACAGGGTGTAGATTAGATGGGGTGGGTTTATTAATGAGATCATTATAATCTCCTGTGAAAGATATGATTTTCAGTTCACCCCTTCCAACATAATCAGAAGGGAGGTCAATCTTAATGGGCATGATAGCTGGATCATCAGGTATCTCATACTCACCTCCTGGATGTACAACTGGGAATGTTTGATTGCTTTCAGTGTGAACAAAGAAGTTGCATGCTGTAACTGTTCCATCAATAGTCCCACCTGTAAGAGGAAGGTAATCACCTGTTACACCAATGTTTATACCTGCAATGATTGTATTCAGTTCGGTTTCATCTATGTAGTTTTGGGCTTGCAGGTAATCTTCTGTAACCACTCTTGATATAGTTTCATTGTGAATATTTTTTGCAGCCATTCTTTGATTAGCTTCCAGAACCCCACCATAATTCGTTTTTATCCATGCAAGTTCTGCCCTTCCATAATTATCATTTGCAGTTCCCACTATGGGAATGTAGGAGTATTTATCTCGACTGAAAACTATCATTGGTCTTGATCCATCCAGACTGCTCACATCTGCAACATGAACCTGTATAGCTGCATTGTAATTTTGGTAGGTTGCTGGGTCTGTTGGAACTCTAAAAGTATCTGTGGGTATGTCAACCTCCATGTAGCTTGACACAAAGATATTTGGTATGGTTGCTCCTGGTTCTGGTGGTGGATTATAAGAGCCTGGTAATGTTCTAATATGCAATGGTCCTATCATAGCTGAATTTGCAAGTGTCCCTTCCACATGAACATAGTGGTGATTCAAAAGATCCTTTCAGGGACATTGCAAGTCTGGTAAAGAGAAACTCCCAGAGTAGCAAGAGGCTCTACTTTTGCGAATTCTGGTTGGTCATTGATCTCATCCCAGGTGTGTTCATGGTTGCTTGCTGCAAACTTATCTGGTATCCCATCCAGATCACCCAGTCATGCCTGTGATCCTCTGGTGGGAATTTCTCTGGTTTACCTAATATCTCATCCCAGTCATGGTTGTGATCCTCTGGTGGAAATCTTGCTGGTTTGTTATTGATCTGCTCCCAATCTGGGAAGAACTCCAAATCTCTGGGCGAAATCCATCTGGTAATAATTCTTCATGGGGTTCATATGGTTGCTCATAATCAACAACTGGTGGTTCGAGACCATCTGCTAAATATTCCTCATGGGGTTCATAATTCTGCTCATATTCATACTCTTGTGGATCTAAACCATCTGGTAAATACTCTTCCTCATTGGGATCATATTGATCATATTCATACTCTTGTGGTCGAAACCATCAGGTAGGTATTCCTCCTCATCTGGAACGAATTGGTATTCGTCAAGCTCCAAAATATCAATTTCAGGAGGTAAATATTGCTCATCAATTTGCTTTCTTGGTTCAATTATAGGTTTATTTCGAACCTGCTCCCAACTCACAATGTGTTGACCAAAAGGAACTGTCTCATCTGCTGTGTACTCTCTGCCTGGTTGCTTTTTCGGTGTTAAATCTGGTGGATCCCATGGTAGTGGGAAGGGAACTGGGACAGGTCCATAATATTCAAAGATCTCTCTGATGGTCTTCTCACTAACAAGTTTCTCTCCATTTGCATAGACATTGCTTCCATGGATATTTCGCCATTGTCTGGTTCTAATACCAAGATCTTTGGTGTTTGTCACCAAAGGTAAAAGGTGCCTATCCATTTCGACAAGGTCTGGGTGTAAATGAACTGTTACTGGTTGAGTGGGGCTACTGTTGACAGTGATAGACGCCTTATTCTTTGCTGTATCACCAGGTAGTTGGAAACCGAATTGCGCATTAGAAGCCGAATTCGCCACAATATCTCGTGGATAAACATTGTTAGTGAACTCGATTTTGTTGGTTTCTCCATGGGGGGCTATCTGTAATATTTCGGGAATTTGTGCAATTGCATTTGATCCTTCATTATAGATTCTTAAACCACTCTGATGCCCACCCTTCTCATTTTGAACATTGAATATTAACCTACCACTATCGAATCGAGTTGGAATATCTGGGTGGGTTCCACTGGTTTTCAGTTTTCTTGGTCTGCTCCTGGTTGCTTTAATCTGGGCTACCTGATTCGATTTCACATTTCCCATGCTGAAAGCAACACTCACATCTTCCTTTTCGGGATCCATTTCGTTTATTGAAAGTGCATGCTCTCTTGGGTGAGTCTTTGAGGGTTCATCTGCACTGTGATCAATTGAGATTGACCCTCTGGCTGTCAAGTTATCGAAATTCACATGTTTGTTATCTGCCTTCCCTCTTCCTGATGAGGGAATGGTTTGAAGGTTTGCTGGGTAATTGAAACTCATCCCTGTTTACTCTACTTATAGAGATTTATTAAATTTGAGTTAAGTAAAGATGCCCCTTCGTGTAATTCTCAGTCTTTCAGGTGGGGGAGCTCGTGGTATAATTATTACGAGATTGCTAAAAGAAATCGAAACTCGAACAGGAAAAAGAGTCATAGATCTTGTTGACCTGGTGAGTGGAACATCCACTGGTGGGATAATTGCGATTGGTCTCAATGTGAAAAATCCCGAATTTCCAAACGAACCTAAACTCACAGCAACCGATTTGCATTCCACTTATCTCAATCAACTGCCTTTAATCTTTGCAAATCCCCGAAATATTATTGATAATGCACTCTTCAACACCAAGTATGATGTGACCCCATTGGAGACAGCCATTCTCACTGTTACTGGTGAGTCTCTCATTCAAGACTCTCTCAAAGATGTAGTGATCACAAGTTTTGACACTGTGAGTATGAAGCCCATTTTTATCACCAATGATAACTCCTACAAATCCATCCCCAGCAAGATTGCTGCAAGATCCACCTCTGCTGCTCCAACATATTTCTCACCTGTGAACTATGATGGGATGTCTCTAATTGATGGTGCAATCTCAGGTAACAACAATCCCAGTGTCTGTGGTTACAGTCATGCTAAGAAGATCTATGATGATGATGATGATATTATAGTGATAAGTATATCCTGTGGTGAAGTCAATGAAACAGATGCTCCAAATGTGGGTTACTCTTATGAAGATGTGAACAGCTGGGGCATCCTCTCTTGGATTGCTTCGACCTCTGGAAGTCCATTAATCAATATGTTGATGGCTGCAAGTGAACTCTCAGCACTGGAAAAGATGCAAGAGTTTCTCCATATAATGATGATCAAGGATATGCAAGATATTATAGACTCTCTGTCCCACTTCCAAAGACCATAGTAAACTCTCTGGATGATACCTCTAAGATCCCAGATATGATAGATGCAACCGAAATGTACATAGCAGCAAACACTGTGATGATTGATAGACTCTGTGATTTACTGGTTGCAAATTACGAAATCAAGAACCCTGCAAGGTTCTATATATCATCCACTCTGAATAGCATACCTCCAATTGATGCTAACTGGTATCTTCTATCAGATGGTGCATTCACTGCTTCATCATCAAAAATTGGAAGGGAGGCATTTAAATCAAGACCTTCCTTGACAGGTTGGGAAGCAAATGCATCTGCTCCTGATGGGATATGGAGTGTCCCCACTGAGTATCTCCAAGTAACCTTCCCATACATATTTGAGGTTGCATCTATTATAGCATATGGTTCTGGTGTAACAAACGCTTTTATTAAGACCTTCAATGTTGCAACATCACAAGATGGGATTTCTTGGTCATTTATCAAGTATGAAGGTGTCAATAGAGTGTTCATGTGTGAAACTATCAATAATGCCCACAACAGTGGTGATGTCTCATACAGTTCTGGGTATCCCACCTCTATTAAAGACGTTTTCTATATTGGCTACCCTCTGAGGACAAGGTATATTCGAATTTATCCACTTGTATACATCAACACCCCAACTATGAGAGTTGATGTGACAGGTGCATTTATTCGAAGTGTATAATATTTCAGAAGTCCTGATGTCCTGATGTATGATACAGTGGCTTCTGTATCTTCGCCCACATTATGGCGATTTTTACAGTAGCTACTGTATTTTATTACCAAGTGCTCCGTTTTTAAATCTGAAAACAGATTCGGAATCGCCACGATAGCGCCAATCAGGATTCGTCGTGATCGGGCACTTACAAAATAAAAAATTGACAAGGATTTTCTGGATTCTCTCAACTTCTGCTATGGATCCCATCTACCAAGACCCTGCTATCATCCATGCTGCCCAATCAGACTGGATCCATGATTTCAAAACTGCTTTCTATTACAATTTCTTCATGTCACAGCCAGAGCATGTGAGACTGTTCTTTGTTTACAATTACCAACTGGTCTCAAACCTTGAAACTTTCTTCTTGGAAATTATTGAAAAAGATAGACAAATGAGGAAAATTCGTCAGAGGTCTAAGAGATTTCGGAAGCGCTGCTGATCTATTTCCTTTGACCACTTCGTAAATTAAATCGAGTTTGGGGTGCAGTATATGTTTCCTTGGTGGTTGAAAAGTCATTATACCACCTCTGACTGTTGACTTCTGATAATTTCTGGGTTCCTGCTATGGTCAACTTCTTTAATTCTTTCTCTACTCTACCCTTCTTTTGTGCTCTTGCTTCTGTGAGGGGCTCTTTTGGTACTTCACTTGCTTTTTCTATGCCCTCCTTTCTGATTGCAGAATCAACCCTGGCTTCCTCCTTTGCATGTTCAAGGGCATCCACTGTGGGAGTTTCATGATACTCAACACCTTTAATGGGCAGCAGTTCATGAAAAGCGAATCTACCATCAACTATCTCACCACTGGGACTTCTGATTCTGAACTTGAAGCCCTCTCTGCCCTCCACACTATAAACAATTCGAGACCAATTAACCCCTTGCTTTGCAAATGGGTTCTTTTCAACTTTCACTCTCACAAACATACCAGGTTTCAGGGCATCAAGATACTCAATCGATTTCTTGAATCTCTGATCCTCCATATTCACTATCTCTTTGTAGTGGGCTTCTGTGGTCTCTGCTGGTTTTCTTTTGGTTGCAGAGTGAATGGTATTATTATAATTATACTCAATATCACCCAACACATCAAAAAATCGTGCAGTATTATTTGCGATGCAGTAGTTTGTGATCAATCTCTTGATCTGTCTGTTAAAGGCTTCAATTCGACCTTGGGTTCTGTGATCTGCAACATCACTAAGTTGATGCTCAATGAATTTGGTTCCCAGATAATCTGTGAATAACACATTGGTAAATTCGCTTCCACTGTCACTCTGAATGCGAACAATTGGTCTGGGGACTCTCTGTTCAAGTTGCTTGAATGCTGCAAGAGTAGTAAGAGCACTCTTGTCTCTCATTGGAATTATGAACCCTGTTCTCAGGGTTGATTCCATTGCACTCATAAATGTATCATAACCATCATTCTGCTTTTTGTATGCAGGAAAGAAGAGCAGATCAATCACATATGTATCAAGGGGTTGCCTTATTGGAATCATGGGATCTCTCTTTCGAGATAGAGTTGGTGCATTAATTTGGACAACCTCCTGCTTATCATACCATTCTCTCATTTGCTTGTAGTTCTCCTCTGGTAGTTCCTGTCTCATTGCAGTAAATCCCTTGTAGCCTGTCCTGGGATCATAGAACTTCTTAGCAATCTTTGACTCTTTTGGTGCTGTCTCAGCTGGGAGGGTCTCTGGGATTAATTGCTTGACCATCTCTGATCTTTTTAATATTCGACTGCTCTTCTCCTCCACTGGAACTGTGATGGGCAGAATATTCCCTCGATCTTCAATTGCCTCTTTTCTCACAATTCTTGGTGGTTGTCTCAATCCTATTTGTGTGGAGGGCATCTTTACCTTATCTCTCATATAATAAATGCAAGAGTCTGTGTGGAAGGAGAACACAATTCCAAACTACTTTGCAATCGAGCCCAATGACCCTGGATTAAGATGTATTTGGCTGCTGCATTTAATTCGCGGTTTATTACTTCTTGGAGAGCGAAACCAAAGAAAAAGAAAGATTGATGAAGTAGATTAGAGCCCAAATGGAATGCTGTGAATTCCATCGTCTAATATCTTCCTTTTGCTATCGAGTTGGTTTAGAGCCACCCTTCTGCTCTCCAAATCATATAGGTTGTGGTCTTGTCTTCGCTTGTTTACTACTGCTACTGTTTTGGTGATGCCTTCAAACAAGCATCTCTTGAAATCATCAAAGTAAACCTCTTTTGAGGAGGTTCCAGACATTTTTATTTTATCAAAGGTCTCAGTTCTGAAAGCATAGAGTTTCGATCTCAGACCTACATACTCAACAATCTTTGCATTGGGAAACTCGTTTTTATATTTACCTGGAATCAAGCGATTGCTCCTATCAAAGAGAGGGTGGGAGGGATCATAATTACTGCAATCCAGGTGTTCCGAAATTCGCTTCATCTCATTATTAAGATCATTGGTATGAAGCATTAGACAGAAAGAATCTGTATCATGGAATAGTAGCTCAGCTGTTTCCCAAGTTCTCCTCACCACATCATAAAAGAACCTGCTGTTATGGAGTTTCGCGAAATCCAGCACAAAAGCCCCAATTGCAACTGGTTTATCTAAGTGAACATGCTTTGAATACATCTCAAAGGCAACAGCATTTTCGTTTAATACATTGGTTGCCTTGATCAATGGACTTGCAGCATATTTCTTGCAGAGTTTCTCACTGTTAGCAATCTTAACCACAGAGCGACCCCTGCATGATTCGAGGCATTTACCATAGATTGCATTGTTCATTAATTTAAAGAAGTCACTCTCGAATCTGGACATAGATTGGCGCCTCAGTTTCGTATTTAGATCAATATAACTCTTCATGAATGCAGAGGTTGCAAATGAGAGAACCCTGTGAACCTTCTTAATTATAATACCTTTGCTCACAAGATAGACCAAGAGAGGTTGGGAGATCACATAGTTGTTTTTGGGTGAGAATGTTGCAGTGAGTTTGGGGTCTTTGCTTATCTTCTCACCTGTGATATCCAGTAGTTTTTGTTGATACTCACCCAGCATTTCGGTAGTGATTTGCTCTTTATTCACTACAAGTGGAAAATCGTAATGATCTGTGAGAGTTTGTGGGTATTCCAGGTCTACTTCAATAAAGGCACTTCGTCCAGAGGTCTCTTTAAGTGCCTCTGTAACATCTTCCCAACGGAAATCTCCAATGGGCAGTTCTCGACTGAGAGCGTAACCATACAGATTATTTGCATCCAAGAGAACTATATGGTCATCTGGGTTTTCCACCTTTGCATATCGAGTAGGCATTGTAGCAAACCCACCTCGAATTGCCCTCTCAATAAATTCGTATTGCCCAACATCACTTATCTGTTCAATCTTTGCTCTGGTGTAAATTAGCATTGCATCCCAGGATAATCCAGGAGCGCTCACATAATGGGCAGGATCCAATCCATATTGGGTAAACGCCAGTTCTCGGAATGTCTGGAATTTACTCATAAGATCACCAGAATCCACTGCCTGGAAGTCCATGAAATGCGAAGCATCTATGAATTTCCACATGCCCCATTGCAGGGACAGGTATTGATCGAAATTCTTGCTCAGGATCTCAACACGAAGTTTATCATCTTGCTGTGCAATTTTGCGGAATATTTCGTGTCCACATTCATCCATGTGATCCACCACTATTGCTACCTTGGTTTGTTTCGAGATTCTCCTGTGGAGGTTGCAGTTTCGGCATGCTTTCCCAATAAATGCTCCTGATTGATGACAATGGTCTCTCACTGGAAAGTTCTCATGGGTAAATCGTTGTGCACAGATGTAACAGTGTTTACTTATCTTGTATTGTGCTTTCTGCTCCTCTGTGAGTGGATGCATGGGAATATTGGTGAACAGAGTGCGAATTACTTGGGGTCTGATCTCTGTGAGAGTGGTAAACAGAGCACCAAGTGGATCTGATCCTTCGAGATTATGAGAGATCACCTCATCCCCCATCACAACTGTTAGAGAAACCGATTTGACCTCTCTTTTACTGCGGTTCTCATCAATTGGAACCGAGTGACTATCCATTTTCACATAGCAGATAGCGGGAAGCCACACAGTTTTGCGAAGGTGTTGCAGACCAAATTCAATGTGACTTCCAGATTTCGGGCATTTACCTTTGCTCTCCCTCCAATCAATGCAGCGATTCGCTTCTATATGTACATCCAGCTTCTCCTGAGTTCTGAAACGAGACAGACAGGTCTCACAGTAATAAATGCGACCATCATGGGCTTTATCAAAGGTGGTTTTCAGAAGTCTACTCAGAGACATGATGGTGATATAATGCCCTCTGTTATCTTCATCATTTTCGATTAATAAAAGGTTAATCTTGGTCTTCCTCCTGGGGTTACTTGATTGATGGAGAGGATAGAAACACTGTTCTTTATTATCTGCTCCATAGATGTTGATACTCAGTTCAGGGTTCTGCTCCTCAAATCGATCAATAACCTCTGCATCACAGGCAACTGGAAACTGGATGCCTTCGAAATGGAGTTCGTTTAACCATCTTCTATACTGGTTGGGTTCATTGCTCTTGTGTTTATTAATATCATTTCGGTGCAGGTAAGCCAAGATTGCATACTTGAAGCAGTCTTGACCATCAATATTCTTGACATTCACAGTTGCTCTCTTTGATCCAATCCACTCAGGTGTTGAGAAAAAGCAACCACCCACAGGAGCATAAGACATTATTACCACTCTCAGCATCTCAATGCGATCCAGTCTGTAACTGTCAACCTGCATCATCTGTTCCTGCATAGATTGAAGGGCATTTCGCAGTTCAACATCAATATTTCGTGATCTTGTGATGACAAAGTAATCACTGTAAATGAATTTGGTGATCCACACCCTTGGATCACTCACTTTGGTGAATTTACAAATGAAGGTCAACCGAGTTTTAATTGCTCTCAGGTCTTGGAGTTTCTGTCTGAGTCTCTGTGGTAGAGTAGTTGCAATTCTCTCCAAGAATTCAATCCCATCTTGGATAACCTCCCCTCTTGCTCGATAGGTCAACCAAGAATATGCTTTGTTCATTGCTTCCCCATCTTCAATCTCTGGTGCAATCGCTCCCAACCTTAAACCTTCATCCCTGAATTCCTCCATTTTCTCAAAACGATCATACAGTCGATTTGTAATTTCTGTGAGTTGAGATAATCTTGGTCTCCTATCCAAGATTGCTGCCTGGCGATCATATTCGAATTCTGTAATATCACCAGTGACTAAAAGGGTTCCTAAAAGACCGAGTATTTCGTTTTTCTTTTCTTTGATGATTCTATTTGATTGGCGGGGCATCTTTTACTTTAAGGGAACATATTATTTTTGGGCGTTTTAAACGCATTTCCCATTTTTCAGGTTCTAATGATTCGCACATTCGTGCCTTTGGGGACATATACATTAACTGTGTCGAGTCTGCTTGCATAAACACGCTTCTTTTGATAGGTTCTACCATAACCTGCTCTGATCTTTGCAATATAATCCGCCACCTCTGCAATATCATTCTTTTCGACAAGCTGCTGCCGAATTTCGTCGAAATAATCCATTTTCTGTCTTAGTCAAGTGAAATACGCAACCATCCCTTAAATCGCCAGTCAATTTTTGTCACAACACAACGATTTTCGATACTTTTTTATATTGTCCAATTATTATTCGCGAAAGTGATCGACCCACAGGGGGGCGTCTGTGGTTAATTGGGTGTGACGCCTGTGACGCCTGTGACACCTGTTTTCAGAGGTTTGTAGATTTTTGAAATTTTAAAAAGTTTGAAAGCAGGCGTCACAGGCGTCACAGGCGTCACACTCAATTAAAAAGGTGTCACAGCTGTCACACAAACCATTTACAGTAAGGTTTTTAAAAAATAAGAAATTCAATCAGTATTAGAATCGATTCTGTTTTGTTTACTCATCCCCACCTTCAACATCACTGTCATCCACCAACTTGCGACTATGCTTCTTTTTGATCCCAAAGTAGCCACGAGCAAGAACACCATTGACTCGCTTTCTCTCAGCCTTCACATTAAAGACTTCGCGAAGTCTCTTCAAGATAGTGCATTCTGTGATTTTCTCATCAGATTTGCCCATGTGATCAATCTTAAAGTGACTGATAATGGACTCACTTGTGGCGAAATCCCCTTGACTCTTGGTGAGTTCATAACTCTCACGAATCCATTCTCCAATCTTATCATTCTCATTGAAATATTCAACACCTTGATCAACAATCGACTGGGGTGGTTTGGTGACGATTCATTGAGAGAATGGGTTCTCCACATTTCAGGAGAATGGACATATGCGCCATTTTATAATCGTCATCATTCTTCATTAGGCGCATGAGAGTGGTGTCTGCTTTCTTCTCACCAGGCTGAGGATCGACCTTGAAGACATTTTCGAATCGGTAGTAGATAATTCGCCTTTGAATTGCTGCATCTGGTTTACTGATTCCCAAGTTGTCATTTGTGGACAAGAACAACTGGAACATGGGAATGAATGTTACAAGATCTTTGAAAAGAGCTCGAACCTTCATCTCATTCCCACCAGTAACCTGTTTGATTTTGTTCAGTTGAAGCATATCACCATCTTCTGCTTCATTACTGAAAACAATCCGTTTACCAAGAATGCAAGCGAGTTCTGGGGAAGCCTCTGACGAACTCTTCTTGGGTTTAGTCCAATATGTCATGTCCAGTGACCCATAATACTCACCAAATGTGTCTTTCACCAACTCTTGGAGCAGTGATTTCCCATTTGCTCCAATTCCAGTCCAGCAAGTGTATCTCTGATTTTCTGTCAAACCACTCAGGGCATAGGCAATTAATCCCATCATAAATTCGCGGTTTTCATCAGATTCGATAATATCTGCATAGATGGATTTAATCTTCGCAACCTTTCTCTTGGTCAATTTCTGTGGTGTAATCGTAGCCAACAGTCTTACTCACCATATCATCTGGGAGTCCCTGTCGAAAAGTCATGGAGTTCAGGTCAAACACACCATTTGTAAATCCAATGATGTTGGGAACAGTATCAAGTCTCTCGAAAAAGGTCTTTCACTGAACAGAACTGAAAGATCAGACATAAGTGCAGTTCTGTATGTAGTCTGTTTGAGGCTCTTAGCAATTCCCAGCAGAATCTTTGACCTTTCCTCCAAGGAATTGCGGTTCTCTTCATCACGAAGTGCTCTCTGTGCGAGTTGAACAGAACGTTGAA
>QPMI01000594.1:0-73355 GCA_004431415.1 Cyanophora paradoxa | reverse complement strand
TTTTTTAAAAATAGAAATTTCAATCAGTATTAGAATCGATTCTGTTTTGTTTACTCATCCCACCTTCAACATCACTGTCATCCACCCTTGCGACTATGCTTCTTTTTGATCCCAAATAGCCACGAGCAAGAACACCATTGACTGCTTTCTCTCAGCTTCACATTAAAGACTTCGCGAAGTCTCTTCAAGATAGTGCATTCTGTGATTTTCTATCAGATTTGCCCATGTGATTCAATCTTAAAGTGACTGATAATGGACTCACTTGTGGCGAAATCCCTTGACTCTTGGTGAGTTCATAACTCTCACGAATCCATTCTCCAATCTTTCATCTCATTGAAATATTCAACACCTTGATCAACAATCTGGGGTGGTTTTGGTGACGAATTCATTGAGAGAATGGGTTCTCCACATTTCCAGGAGAATGGACATATGCGCCATTTTATAATCGTCATCATTCTTCATTAGGCCATGAGAGTGGTGTCTGCTTCTTCTCAAGGCTGAGGATCGACCTTGAAGACATTTTCGAATCGGTAGTAGATAATTCGCCTTTGAATTGCTGCATCTGGTTTACTGATTCCCAAGTTGTCATTTGTGGACAAGAACAACTGGAACATGGGAATGAATGTAAAGAGATCTTTGAAAAGAAGCTCGAACCTTCATCTCATTCCCACCAGTCCTGTTTGATTTTGTTCAGTTGAAGCATATCACCATCTTCTGCTTCATTACTGAAAACAATCGTTTACCAAGAATGCAAGCGAGTTCTGGGGAAGCCTCTGACGAACTCTTCTTGGGTTTAGTCCAATATGTCATGTCCAGTGACCCATATACTCACCAAATGTGTCTTTCACACAACTCTTGGAGCAGTGATTTCCCATTTGCTCCAATTCCCAGTCCAGCAAGTGTATCTCTGATTTTCTGTCAAACCACTCAGGGCATAGGCAATTAATCCCATCATAAATTCGCGGTTTTCATCAGATTCGATCAGATCTGCATAGATGGATTTAATCTTCGCAACTTTCTCTTGGTCAATTTCTGTGGTGTAATCGTAGCCAACAGTCTTACTCACCATATCATCTGGGAGTCCCTTTCGAAAAGTCATGGAGTTCAGGTCAAACACACCATTTGTAAATCCAATGATGTTGGGAACAGTATCAAGTCTCTCGAAAAAGGTCTTGTCACTGAACAGAACTGAAAGATCAGACATAAGTGCAGTTCTGTATGTAGTCTGTTTGAGGCTCTTAGCAATTCCCAGCAGAATCTTTGACCTTTCCTCCAAGGAATTGCGGTTCTCTTCATCACGAAGTGCTCTCTGTGCGAGTTGAACAGAACGTTGAAGATAAACTGGACAGACCTTGCAGCTCAAACAGAGAAAGATTCGCTTCCCAGTTTCATCCATCTCCCAAATCCCACATACATCATTGAACTTGAACCAGGTCTTGTTGGAATACTTGTATTTGTCTTGCAGAACAAGATAGGCAACCTGTGCAACATCATAATGGGCACCATCAGATCCAGCAGACCGATCAATCAGATTTTCGATCTTCACATCTGTCTCTTCCTTCACACGAACTGTGATGCTTCGCTTTTTGCAGTTTGCACTGTAACTCGAAACAATATATTTGTCCTTCTCCTTCCTTGAACAATATACCAATTGTTCGAGTCATGGCTTCCCTTGCAGCAGGGACAGATCAGACCTTTGTTCTCAGCAGTGAAATTGTATCCCATCTTGGTCTCATTGATGATTGTGGGCAAGATGAAACCGAATTCTTCCAGTTTAGAAAGAATATGTTTCTGCAAATTCTCCTCAGCGCACCTCTCAAAATAAGAATGTGCACCTTTGGGGAATTCGTAGTTGTCAACAATCCACTTTTGCAACTCAGCAGTAGGTTCATTTAACTCACACTCAGATGCCCATGGCTCTCTGATCCATGTTTTGTTGGGACTGGGACAAATATTAATTACCCCAGCAGTCCCAGTGGATGCAATCGTTTTGCAGTCGATCTTGGGGTTTCCTTTGAATGCACCTGCTTTATCCCAAATCTTACAGGTGTCGAATTCAACAGGTCGGGCAAAGAATGCATGATATCCTTTTTTGGTTTTAGCAAGAGGATTAACACCACCGAAATCATCAGGGAATTGCTCCTCGAATTTGGCGAAATCCTCCTCTTGGTCGAAGTCAATTACCAGGATATTACGAGCGAGAATCCCCCAAGCAGTATACTTACCGGATTTCAGGGCTTCATCGAATTTATCCCAAGACCAGGTTCCGTCTTTATGAGCGAAAAGCGGTCTCTTGGTATCAGGATCAACAGGAATTACGATATTCTCAGACAGGACATCGTCTTCACGAAGCCATTCAACAAGGCGTTTCAGGGATTTCTTGGCGGCAGCGTTCATTTCAACAATCGGGGGCTTCTTATCCTTAATGGAGAAATTAATTTCTCCGGTCGCTTGTCATTTTTTGGCGGCTAACCTTTAAATACCTTTGGGTTTTCCGATTGGCGCTCGATATATGGTAATGATCCATCGAAAAGTCGATTGATCATGGTAACAAAAAGGATTCAGCGGATATCTGGGACTTTGGGGCGTTCAGTATTTCCTGGGACGACCTACTGGGCGTTTAACTGGATTATTGGGATCCATCTCAGCAGCTTTCCTGCGATAATATCGTTCCAGTGCCTTTTACGATATAATTCACGAAATTCCTCATCTTGATAGCGTTTCTGGAAATACAAGCGGTCATACAACCTTTTCCTCTCATTGGGATCCATTTCGCTCATTGCAAGTTCGAATTCGACCACAGATTCAGTTTCCATTTGATATGTTCCTTATATTTGGACGAGAAAATAATTTGTCCGGGTTCACCAATCAAACACACCTTACCCTTAAATCCCTTGTCATTTTTTGCAGATCGAGACCAGTTCCTGTCTACGCTTTTTTATTGCGTCTTCTGTTGCATATTCAGCGGATTTCCTTTCAAGGATAGCATAGATCTCAGAGAGACTGAGCATTCGATATTAATAACCGAGATTTAATTTCGGATCTGTGAAAGATACAGAGCGTCGCCTCACTGTCTCTGTTTTAATATGCTCCTCGAAATCCACCGAGTCTGTGGATAATCGCCTACCGCCAGATCCATGACTTTCATTGTCAGAGAATTCGATTTCGACTTTTGTATCACAGCAACCACTGTGACAATTGCTCACAATGTGGAGATTAAACATTTCAATGATTTTTCGCAAGAAATCCATGATGCTCTCTCTCTTAAAGCGAGATAATTATAGCCAAACTCGTCGTTTATATACTGTTGGGGCAACACCTTTATCGACCTCTGATTTGGTAGCACCAGGTTCAATGGTTCCCTTCTGGGTTTTGGTCTTCATCTCATCAACTGCCTGCTCATCAATTTGAGTCTCTTTCTTACCAATGAACTGCTTATCTGGAAGACCAGTGATTCCCATTCTATACACCTCCTTTCGCAGCATCTCCTTTAATTTCGCTCTCTCTTTCTTCTCAGAGACATACTGTTCAAGTGCACTCGATTTCGCTTCCAGATCTTTAAGTTTCGCAGTCATTTCGTCCCATTGGGCTTTGGGAATTCGGTGGATGTTTTGAGTTGGTGCTGTCTTGTAGGTCACCTCACCAGCCATGGATTGAATTACCTTGTCGGATTCCTTGGAGACACCTTCACCTTTGCGGGCAAGTGAGAGATCTTGCAGACCAAGTCCTTTATCATCAGCAGCACCAATTATTCGACGAGCACCTTCACCAACTGCCTTCATCTTTGTGGCTTCGGGCGAAATATTCAATTGATCACTGGTGGATGCCTGGGGCGCTTTATCATCGGGAGATTCTTCGTAAGCAGCATTGAGGGGATCTTCCTGTTGCTGTGATGCTTTCACTTCATTGACACCATTGAATTTCATGGGATCTGTGTTAATAGAACCGGTTCCAGAGGATGCAGAATATGACATAGCACCAGCAGGAACACCAACTTTGCGTTTCGAAGGCATTGTATATTTATAAGAAGCAGAGATTATTTTACAATCCTCTCTTATATCGCATCAGTTTGTTTGAATGAACACCACTCTTTACCTCCTTGGGTGCTTCCTCTTTCTGTGGAGATGGTAGTTCATCTTCTTTCTTTTTGGGCTTCCTGTGGAACCGAGGAAATGCGAAATCTTTGACCAGATCCGCTTTATCAACATAATAGTTCACCGAATAATTCGCAGAAGACCACACAATATATTGGTAGGAGTGTACATACTCCTCAAACATCTTATAGAAATCGTCCTTGTTTCGCATGATATTGTACTCCTCTTCAATGGCTTCGAGTTCTTTGCGATTTGCAGCACTCAGGAACACAGCATAATCCGAATTTACTCGAATTGTTGAAGAAACCTTCCTCAGCTTCTGTGTGATGCAGATAATCGAGATTTTCGAATGGCGACCTCTGGAATAAAGAGATCCCACGATTTTGTCTCGGGTCAAATCAATGATTTCGTTGTCTATTAGATCATCTAAGACCACACACAGGTGATTGACAGGTTCCCTTTTTCGATTTTCTCCTGCCTTTCATCCAGTAATTTGGAAATGTAAGCAGCATCCCATTTCCCGAGTTGCAATGTTGCAACTGCATCCCAGAAATGATTGAAGGACGTCCCACTCACAACAAGAACAGTATCAATCTTTTTCGCATCATGCAGCTGTTTCAACCAATATTTCACACATTCTGACTTGCCTGTTGCAGACTTTCCTATGAAAAGAGCACGAAATGGTGGGGTTATCATCTCAGATGCAACAAATTCTTCTAAATCGTTCATGGCTTTGTAGATCTTTCTTATTAAAGATAGATAAAAATAACGAAACGTTACTGATAATGGTTTTACAGATTGATTCGCCTCAGGCCGTCCTTATCGACTATAATGAAACTGTGCATGAGAGCACGAACATTAACAGTGATTGTCTGGTCAGAAGGCATGTATAGAGTGAGGAAAGAGGAGGAGGAGTTCGTGAGATCAACATAGCCAGACTGGGCAATGTTGCGAATCGCTTTCTCTCCATCAACACAGAATGGTAGACCACTGAGGACATATTTGTCTGCAACCTTGTCCATATTCGAGCACTTGAAGGCATCCGCAATTAATTCGGCACCTTTGAGGAGAGGAATTGGCTCAGTAGCATAGAGACGTTGACCATTAATTTCAACAGTGAAAGTGATGTCTTTTGAGTTAGCATGCGTTTTTAGGACACTGTGGGAACCATTGAAACCATCAATACCTGCGGCATCACGAACTGAAACAAGAAGACCATAGACAAGACCAGAGATCTGTGACAGGTTAATACGATTTGGTTGAGCATTTCCTTTTGCAGAAAAATTGACACTGTCAACAAAACCAATATCCAGAGCAGGAATAGCCATACCAGTGGTCTTCACCTTCTCAATGACAGTAGCAAACAGTTCATCAGAAACATTAATAGCATGCATGTAAAGACGAGGAGAAGTGACTTTAATTTCGGGGGTTGTTGTTGCACCAATTCCAAAAGTGGTGATTTGTTGACCAACATGGGCAAGAGTAGCATTAGCAGTAGCACCAAGTCCATCATCCTCTGTCTTATCAGCAGCTGTTCCACCAACAACAGGAAGAGCACGACCACCATAAGAAGTCTCAACATAACCCTTTCCAGCATCCTTGAACCAGACAGTTACCACCATTTCTCCTGAGAGAGCACCAAGAGGTAGGTAGTGGTTTAGCCATGGGACTGGGATTTCAGTGAAAAATGACCCACCAAGTCGGTTGGTTCCATGGGCAGGGATACCATGAACCATTCCCATTGAACGCTTCTTCTTGGCGAGTTGATCCTCACTGTAATAGATAAGAGGGAAATGAGCAAGGAAATCAGAAGGCACATGGAAGGTGTAAGATCCATAGGTGATTTCAAGTCGAGAGACAAGAGCACCAACTGGGCGAACGTATCCATTGCGAACAAGGTCGGTATCACCAGCAAAAGTGACAGCTGGAAGGTCAAACGCAAGTTCGAGTTTTCCACAGAAATTGTAGCGAGGGAGCTTGAAAGAAATGCGATTTCCAGCATTATTCTCGAAAGTGTTGCTTGGGTTCACAACAACAAGAACTGGCTTCGACTTGGATTCAAGACCAAGCATGAGAGAGTTGTCCAAGAAGAACGCCTTGGCTTCTTCCGGGGTTGTTAGAGCTTCTTTCAGAGAAAGACGTTGGAGGGTCGAAGTAATATCCATGATTATCTCTTTTATTATACTGCAACATAAAAAATTCACCAATGATCCTTGATTTTACGCAAAATTCGCAATTACAGGATAAGATGGATGGGTTTCCGCCATTCTCCTCTTGAAGTATTCGTACACAGGATCACCAGCAGGTTCATCACCATATCGAATTTCGAAGGTGAGGTGCACAGGTTGACCCTCGAAATCAATTGGTTCATTAACTGCATTCACAATGTCAACCGAAAATGTGGAAAGTCCCAGATTCTTGTTATAGTATTTATAAATCGGATGGGCTTCTGTCGAATTATAAACGACATGCTCACCATAATCTTTATCAGGAACCACGATTTTGTGGAAATATCCAGTGAGGAGACCATCACCACATTGCACAAGATCACCCAGCTCCTTTACTCTCACAAATAGGACACTATCCCTGGTCTTCTCGGGTTCAAATGAAGATATAATACCATGCACCATCGACCCAGTGAAGATACCATCAGTAAGAGTATTGTACACCTGTGATTGGATTGGTGTGTTACCATATCTCCCAGGATCAAGACCAAGCAGTCGAGCAGAACTCAAAAACCTCTGAATCTGTGCCTGGGTTGGGTTAATTGCGGTTGAGAAAGCCAGGTAAAACGGTATGGTTGAATGGAATATAACTCGTTTCAGTGTATCATCCCATTTGCAACGAATAGCTACTGCTGGTTCTCTCAATGCAAGTTTGGAGTTAATTACATTCACCAGTTGTTGGTGGTTTTGAATGGGTGTGCTGCGACTTATCACAATGTGTTTCCATGATTCATAATCAGCAGCAGGTCGATCAGTTGGAATACCAGTGCTTCCTGCACCAGAAAGATATTCAGACCAATAAAGGTAGAATGCATTATCTATTGTCACATCTCCTACTTTGGTTTCACCACTCACCATGGGGATGCTGTTATAGAATTCTGCTGAGACCAGTCTTACTGCTCTTACAAATTCATATGTGCTGGGAGGCGAGCAATAAAACTCGAAGTAGGTCCATCTCCCGAAATTGTATTGAAAGAGCTCACTTCAATGTAATCCACAGGCATCTTCTTTTATCTATAAACATATATTAAAATGATTCGGCTGGTCAATATAGATAGCAGAGACCGATCAGATGGACAAATAGAAAACTCCTACAAAGTTTCACTCACAACCCCAGTGACCAAACCAAGAGAATGTCGAGTTTTGTATGCAGAGATCCCCAACAGCATCTATAACTCCATTGGAACAGACCACCTTCTTGTCAGATTCTACTACCAAGGCATCTCTGAAACCAAGCAGGTCTTCCTTCTCCCAAGTGGTTACATAAATCAAGGTCATTTCGGGGTCACCACTCCATATAATTATGGTCTGAATTTCACATTTACTGGGAGCAACAATCTCACATATGCATTCAAGGTCTACTACAACCCTACCTCCTACAAATTGGAGTTTTACAGTAATGTTCAATTCGATATGGTTGCATCTACACAGAGATTGGGTAAACTTCTTGGTGTGAGTTCAGTGGAGTGGGTGGCTTCCACTGAACAGATTTACGATTTCCCAGAGTCTGCAAGGTCTTTATATGCCCCCGAGAATTTCCTTTATTTCGCAGGAATACCAATCACCCCAAACCATCCCCAATGGGGAATCACATTCACAGGATATGAATTCGAGGCATCTCGCTTAAACTACAAGTTAGAAGCTTCCAAGATGACAGATATGAATGCAGAACAGTATTTATACATGCACATTAAAGAACTCTCCCCATTTGCTACAAACCACAATATTGTCCCACAATCTCAACCACAGAATCAAGGAGCGATTCTCAGATTGCAATTAAGTAAAGATATTGGACAGTATGTTTATCACAGTGGAGAGCACAGTGAATACATAAAAATAACCGATCGAAACCTTGTGATTAGAGAGTTAACAGTTGAGTTTCGCGATTATTATGGTGATCTTGTAGATATGAATGGAATTGACAACTCATTCCAGTTAGAGTTCTTGGCTATTGGTAATGATTAAACCGATCCTGATAGAAGAACTCCCCATCTGTCTCGAAAATATTAAGAATGGGACTCTTTCGATCTTCTGTATACCATCGGCGAATTGTCTTATCCCATTTAGCACCATTCTTTTTCAAGAATCTACAAAGAGTTGATCTCCTTGTAATTCGCAATCCCATCTCTTGAAAGATCTCATAATGATCTTGTATTCTTTTCACAATCAAGATGTAAGTCCCATGGAAATTGTGATATTGCTGGTTAATCGGCATGTTTCCTTTACAGCATGATGGGAAATCGTTTGTCAATTTTTGGCGAAACGAGAGTATCTCATGAGATAGATGAGAGAATAACAGGTGTGTTTTCAGGGTTGGAGAAATCGGAGAAACATAGAGTATTGCGATTTCCGAGTTAGTTGACACTGAGAAATTCAGAATTTCAGATGGTCTTACTGAAAATGGTCAGATAATCGGGTGTGACACCTATTTAATTGACTGTGACGCCTCTTTAATTGACTGTGACGCCTGTGACGCCTGTGACGCCTACTTTCAAACTTTTTAAAATTTTCAAAAATGACAGACTTCTTAAAACAGCCGTCACAGCCGTCACAGGCGTCACACCCAATTAAAAATGGAATCTCTTTCTCTTACTGAGATATTCAAAAATATATTCTTGTCTTACTGAAATCCGTCTTGTGACACCTCTGACACCTACAAAACACTATCCATTAATCCACCTTTCCGAAAATGCGAAGTTGTCTTACTGGAAATGGTCTGCAATTTCGCTGTGACACCTAATTTAATTGAGTGTGACGCCTGTGACGCCTGTGACACCTACTTTCAAACTTTTTAAAATTTTCAAAAATGACAGACTTCTGAAAACAGGCGTCACAGCCGTCACAGGCGTCACAGACATTCCACCCCTCTTACTGACTTTCTCAAAAACAAAACTATCTCTTACTGAATATCATTTGAATACTACCTGTCACACTTGATCTCAATTATTCTGTTTTATAGAACATATGCAATCTAATCGATTGTTCAATTGGAGACCATGCAACTCTGTGACACTTTTTCGGTGCAAAAATGTAAATCCGCAATTCCATCGATTGTTTAATTGGACGTGATGCAGTTCCGATATATTCCAATAGAAAATCCCGCAATCTGATCGATTGTTTAATTGGACATAATGCAACTCTGTGACACTTTTTCGGTGCAAAAATGTAAATCCGCAATTCCATCGATTGTTTAATTGGACATGATGCAACTCTGTGACACTTTTTCGGTGCAAAAATGTAAATCCGCAATTCCATCGATTGTTTAATTGGACGTGATGCAGTTCCGATATATTCCAATAGAAAATCCCGCAATCTGATCGATTGTTTAATTGGACATAATGCAACTCTGTGACACTTTTTCGGTGCAAAAATGTAAATCCGCAATTCCATCGATTGTTTAATTGGACATGATGCAACTCTGTGACACTTTTTGCGTTTTTCGATACAGAATGGGCGGTGGTCTACTTCAATACCAGAGAGATATATCGAGTTTATGCGAATTTATGCGAATTTATGCGAATTAATCGCGATTATATCGTTCTTTAAGTAGTTTAATGTTAATCAATCGAAGTTATATATGTAATCGACAAAGAACATAATATATCGATATAATATCGATCGAATCAATCGTGAATATGCATTAAATTAAACGCGTTTATCATTTTTAATACAAAGTTTGCATTAATTTATACAAAGTTTGCATAAAAAGTTAAAGAAATTAATCGATAAATATGTATTTTAGTAGTTAAATTAACACATATTGAAAAACGAATTTAAATCCAGAGTGAATCGAGATCGCGAAGCGATCGAGATGAACGAGGGATTTAAATTCGTTTTTCAATATGTGTTCACTGTCGGTGTCAGCCCCAAGTTCAAGCCTTTCCTTGAAACGATCCGTCCGCGAGGCAACTCGTACGGCTTTGCGCAGACTGCCGCTTTCGACCTTCCGCGCAAGCAGCTTCTAAACGGTGTCTCGCTATACTTTAAGGTCAGCGTCGCTGGCGGAGCGGCTGCCTCAGTGCTGCCGAATGGCGCAGGTGCATTTATTGAAAACGTGCGCTTTGTCCATGGATCCTTCAAGATGGTGATCCCCGGAGACTGGCTTACTGTGAACGCGCTCATCGATAATAGCGTTGCATCCGCCCAGGCTTTTGCTAGCAGCTACGGCTTTGGAAAGGACGCGGCTCTTGAGATTCTCGATGCGAGTCGCGAGTACGTACTAAAGATCCCCTCCCAGCTCTGGGACAATTCGTACTTCCCGCTGCTCGCACTGGCTGACATGCCAACCGTCGAAATTGACTTCCGTTCGGCTGGCGTGGTTGGAACTGTCGCTAGTGCTGTTGCAACTCTAACGGATTGTGCCCTGGTTTGCCAGTTCGTGAATATCCCTAGCGAAGAGGCTGAGTCTATGCTTAAATCTGCAAACGAGAGCGGTGGTATTCGAATTCCTTTCACCGAGATTATTTCAAAGCGCTCGAGGCAGTTAAAGACTGACGACGCGGGGAATGCAGTCGAAATCTCCCTTGCCAACGTCAGCGGCCTTGTGCACGCGATCCTGATGACAGTGCGTAATGCGAATCACCTGGGCACTCGCAATCACAATTCATTTGCTGGCAACGGAAATGCGCTGAAAATCGATTCGTTTGAGATCATGCACAACAACCGAACTCTCGACATCAGCAATAAGCCAATCTCTGGGTTTGTATCATCGTGCTATCACATTCCAACTCAATACCGCGGTGCAACCACTGGTAATTCAGCCCTTGGCTTCGAGGACGGAAATGTCTATGGGATTGTGCTTTCGAAATCTGGCAAAGACTCACTGCATAACGCTGTCCTCGGCTACACAGACTTCTTTAATTCCAGCAGCAGCTACTGCTCGCTAACTGTAACCGGCTGCACAAACGCAGCGCCAGCAGTTGTCGACTTCCACGTCCTGCGCCACAATGTTCTCGTAATTAACTCGTATCAAATGTCAACTCTAAAGGTAAGTAACTTCTAGATGGATATCAAACTGTTTGATCCTACAGAAATAAAACTGCCTAAACGGTTCTTGTTTGTCGGCCCCACCAACTCGGGCAAAAGCACCTACGTTAAACATGTATTAAATGCAGTAGCTCCGCAGCTAGACGATATTTACGTCTTCAGCACAACAGCATTTACAGAACAGTGGAACGACACGACTCACTCAAGCAATATCCAGGAAGAATGGGATTCAGTTTTGGTTGAGCGTCTTCTAGAGCGACAAAAAGAAAGACGACGCAAGAAAGATGAGCGCAAGATTGCAATCGTTCTAGATGATTTGCTCGATAATGACCTTGTGAACGTCCACAGCGACCGATTAATGCAAAAGCTTTTTACTAGTGGGCGTCATTATAACATCAGCCTTTTTATAACCACTCAACGTCTTTGTGGAATCAGTCCTACGATTCGGCGTAATTGCGAATATGTATGCTTTTCGTCGATCCTCTCGAATGTCAAAGAGTTCAACTGCGTTTTTGACGAATACAATGGCGGAGCGACTCGAGCAGATCTAATGCGTCTTTTCGTTGAATTGAATCATTCGTTTCAGGTCCTTGTTTATGAAGCCGCGACCGCGGACCGCGTCTATTCTGTTGACAAAGCTTCTGGAACGACTTCGGCTCTATTGCGCTTTGTGCGCGTAAAAAAGCAGCGCGATCAAAAGCCGGTAGCCAAGACTGTCTGAGCAACCAAGCGGTATATTCTGGACGTGCTGATGCGATCCACAGATAGCTTGCGCCCTTGAAAATGCCGAAGCTGATGCAGTGACTTGGTGAGAGTTGAGTCCTACCAGGCCATGGATTTTGAAGATCCAACTCTTCCTCTAACGTTTCGAATTCGAGTTCCATTTAAAAAATAATGACGCCATTTAAGACGTTCATTTAAACGGTAACTGGGAAGTTCAGCCGCAAGAATGGCTTGTCCTCTTCGCTGGTGTGTTCTAAGGCATATGCATCGCGTGCATGAGCTGCAGCCTCTGCTGTTTGAAACCGACCGATGGTCTTTTTGCGGCCATTTAGATGATATTCTGCCTTCCATTTACCATCTCGCTGATCGAAGTAAACACCAATGAAACCCGATGTGTTGTTTCGCAGCTGACCACGGTTAAGATTCTGCTGACGAGCTGTTGCAAGCCGCAAATTTTTGCGTCTATTATCAAGTTTGTTATTATTAATATGATCAACGGTCAACCCATTCTCAAGTCTCCCAACAATGAAATTATGCAAATACACGGTTTTTCCATTGATCTTGGCTCTGACATATCCCTTTTTCAAACTCCAGCGGAACCCGAGCACACGCTCAGCATCATCCTGTGACACAAGAGCGTAGGCGACGATGACTTTGCGTCGATTGCGAATGCCCATTAACGGAATCAACGCAGCACCCTCTGGTACATCAGAAATGACGACCTCCATCTTCTTTTTCGTTACATCTACAGATTGCATTATCTTTAAGGTCCAAAAGTCGCGCTAATTTGTCTTAAAGGATTTATGCCTCTTATTATTGAGAGATAAGCGAATAATGAGTTCTGCAGATTGTACTGCTGTAAAGCGTGGTCGTGGGCGTCCGCCCAAAGTGAGACTGTTGACAATGGAGCCATATGAACCGAAGAAGAAGGGACCAAAACCGATCGAGATTACCCCAGATATTCTAGCAGAACGCAGAAGGAAAAATGCCGAGCGTAATCGAAAGCTTCGTCATACAAATGAAACATACCGTTTGAAACAGCTTGCTATTACAGCGAAGTATCGGGTTGAGAATCCTGATCGGATCCGGGAATATCATAAAGCATACATTGCACGCAGATGCCTTGCTAAAGAAGTGGCTTAGCGCCCGCTCGCAGCTTAGGCTCAGCATCCACTTCGAGCTTCTTGAGCTCTCGATACTGCCGGCTCTGGCCGCTGTATTTTTTCATTTCGATCAATCCCTCACGCCTCAATTGCCTCTGCTGTCGCATTTGCGCTTCTTCTTTTTCGATTCGTGTTTGAGGCGCACGCTCACGCGGCTGACGTATTTCCGATGGTTTAACGCGTCTAGAAATCTCCACGCCTTGTTTAGTGATAAGCCTTATGCGATTTCTATCAGCGCCAGCAACAACATACGTCTCTTTGCTTGGTTTCGCCACACCCTTTGCAAACACGCTTGGCTTCGGCTCCAGGACTTGCACTTCGGTTCCTGGTCTAGGCAAGTTAGCATTCTCTCGTTCGATATCGTTCTGTCGCTGTCGCACTTGATGCAACTGCTCGGCAACCTGCGAGTTTTCCCGCATCCATGTTGGGGAGTGCTCTCCGCCGAAAGAGCTGTGGGCTGTTTCATTGTACGCCTTAATAATTGCCGGCAAACGTGACAGAAAATGCGGTGAGCCACGTGCTTCGGTGTCTGCCTGGATCAACGCTCGCAATGTCCGCGCAAACCTGTCAATAATTCCCAGCTTGTTTCCTTTTGAAATGTGATCATCCTTAGCCACATCAGTGTGCATTTTTAACGAGTTCTCTGCAGCCATTGCCCGAATCGCTGCTGTGTTAAAACCGTTGTCTCCAGAAAAACCCCAGATTCCAGGCAGCTGTGCAATCATTTTTGGAAGCTGCTTAAAGGTCTCGAGCTTGCGCACGACAGCAAAGCGGGTTGCAATCTCGACTCCTGCAAACAAGCGAAATCTCCCAATAAATAATACGTCAATTTGCCAGACACCCGGTGGCGCAGTAATCTGGTACATCTTTGTAAATCAGGCGCGATTTTTATAATGTCCAATCGCTCGGGTGTTGATCCCGTCAGTCTCGAGGAAGCGTTTGGTATCAAGGGGATGAAGAGCCTGACGCGAGGTTCGTTGTAAATAAATCTCATGTAGTTTCGAGCGGAAACCGAGAATTCCTTTGATGTCATACGATTGCTTTTCTCCCTCTTTAGGACAGACGCACCGGAAGAATACATCCCTTGTGAGTCTGTTGTAGTACGTCTTTTGAATACCCTTGCATACCTGCTTGTCCGTGGAATCTTCACGCGAATAATAATAAGATTTCGGCCGGTTAGCGATCCACTCTGTCATTTGCAGACCATGGAGCTCATCCTTGAATAATCCCGGAGTTTTCCCCATCGATCGTAGAGCTCGAACCTCATCGGCTGTCATGCCATCGAAGAATCGATGTGTCTCTGGGTAGTCGCTAACATCCAGCTCATGCTTGATTGAGCGTAAATCAGCATAGATATCTTTGGTGCGAACCTCGATGATGAGACTGTCAGTATCCGTACCTAATAGTGTCAGCCGCTGGCCCCAAAGCGGCTTGAGCACCTGGTAGTAAAAGCGGTACATGTGCAGCTTGGAAAGTTCGAGGATGACGAACCCGCAGTAGATAGGTTTGTTCAGATTGTACTCACTTTTGCGCTTGGAAACGAATACAAGGTTCTCTTCGTACATCACCACCTGCTTCAACCGATTTGGTTCGCTGTTGATCTTCACCAGACGGTCTCCCGAAGTCACAAGCTCTGAAAAGCAGTGCTTTCTCACGTTCTCCATCGTCTTTCCGAAGACACTGTTGTTCATCAACTTGTAAAGGTCCTTCTGGTATGTGAACTGCGATTCTTTACGTTTTTGAGTATTGAGATCTATGAAACGCCCTAGCCATGCGCTTTGTTCGTACGATAGGACCCGATGGATGTTGGTTACTATCATTCCCAGTGACGTATAGAGCTGAAGCAAGCGTCCATCAACAACATAATTCTTTTTTGGAAGCAGATTCGGAACGAGCTTTGGAGTTCGTTCAACTGAGGTAAGCTTCTCGTCGTTAATCATATCCTGTTGTCGCTTTGATAGGTGTTCCTTGGACACACACATCCGTTCAGGGGCCAGCGGATAGTCTGAGAACTCGTCATGGAGATGCTCAGGCATGTACATATCGACTTCGAGAGCATAGCCACGAGCTCCATCCGCGTCAAGGCTTGCAACGTACTGCATTACATCAACGTCTTGATCTAGTTTATCCCAGCGGAAATCTCCTGTGGGTAGCTTGCGCTTCATTGCGACGCCGTACAAGTTGTTTGCATCGAGGTACATGAGCCACGATTCCTTGTGTGTTCGGTAGTAGTTAGACATGCATGTAGACTGTGAGACTGTAGGCTCAACAGCGTGGGTGTACTTGTTGAACTTTATGCTCAAATATTTGTTCTCAGCTCGTGCGTAGCGTTTTGAGATCATTGAGATTCCGCCCCTGATCCCGGATTCTATAAATCTGTGCATATCCTGCTGCCCTCGTGAAAGAGCTCGAGCTTCACTCCAGTGTGCTTAAGTGCTGCCTGCCAAGCAAATCCCGGCGATGACATAAAATAGCTAGGATCTAGGCCATACGTTTCAATACACGTATCACGATAGTTTTCAAACACGTCAGCTAGTAACGCGATATCTGTCATCATATACTCCATTGTATAGCCTGATAGCGTTCTGCAGCCGAGCTCTCGCCAAACAGCCTTCGCATGTGCGTACTCATCTTTCGTGCATTTCTTCTGTTTAAGCTGATTTTTGAAATAACGACGTGCAGGCAGTTTAGACTCCTGAAAGCGAGCCCAGCTCGTCATGTAATCATAAGGGTAAATCCCTTTGCTAGTCATCAGCTTGAACCGAGTCTCGTCCAGATACAGCGAGCGCGTGATCTTCTTCTTTTCCGCGGGCAGAGCCTTTGCAAGGTCGTCCAAGCTCGCATTCAAGTGCTGAGCCGAGTCCCGTAGAACGTAAATTCCATACTTGAACTGCGAAATTCGCTCGCTATTCTGAAAGACCTGATCGAATTTTATCGAAAGGAGACTCTGTGGGCGGAGTCGGCGTTCGAGCCCCTTCTTCGCCTTCTTTTTCTGCTCTGGGGTCATCTCACGTCCACCGTACTTGCTTTCAAACTCGCTTTCGACATGCGCTTGAAACTCCTTCCAAGCTGCTAAACGACGGTTATAGCCAGATGCTAGAGCACGTACGAGCAGGTGGAAGTCAAATCCTCGACCGTTGTGCCAGAATAATGGAACAGCAGCTGATTTCGCGCGGCGTCGATTGCAAGCTCTGCAGGCAGCCCCGAAATATCGGCCAGATTCGTGGCAGTGATCACGGTGCTTGTCTTTCGCATCCTTGAACGTGTTCTTGCACATGTAGCACTCGGTCGTCGTTTGAAAACGCTGCTCCTCTTCCTGAGTAATCTGGATTGGTGCAGTCTCTCGCAAGAGCTCTCGAAATTGTGGTTCCATTTCGTCCAACCATTGCACGAACTTCTCAGCGCAGTCCTCGCTCTCCGAACCCATGTATTTGAAACAAAACTGTTCACCTTTCGAAGATACAACCAGACAGCCGACTGAAGCAATCACATGCACACCTTTCTTTTCGGTCTTTCCACTAATGCAGGGAATTGGCATTGTAATCGTCTCTGAATCAGCATATCCGACCAGACGTTGCCGGATTGAGTACTCATAGTTAATAAACTTCTGGATGTGGGCTCCTTTTTTCGGCAGAACATCTCTCGCATGCTCGTCTCGATCGAGGCAACGGTCATATTTAAGATGATTTTCAAACGCAGCACCTGAGCTAAAACCTGTTTGACACGCAAGACAATAGTGTTTGGCGGGAGAATCATGTTTTCCAAACAGACGTGAGATGTTCTTGATCCAGAGATAATGCCCTACATCATTGTCGCTGCCTGCAGGTACATACAAGATTGGTATTGCGTCTTTTGCTGCGCTGATATGGATTGGTACAATGTCCTGTTCATCTAATGCTGTCGTATAAATACATAGGTTTACGTTGTTAGCCTGCTCGAACTTTTTGAAAACCTTTGAATCTAGCGGGGTGGGAAATGTGAGCATAGTGCAGTCCAAAGAGCTCTCATACGGTCGATAATGACAAGCACTACGTGAATCCTGGCCCGGTCGTAGCGCGTGCTGAGCTGCAAGTACAGCATACTTGAAGCATTCATTGTTCGGAGCATCGATATTGATGAGTGCCTGCTTCTCCACAAGCCACCGCGGGAGTGTGAACCTACGTCCACGACCACCCATGCGGCGGAAGTATCGCACAGTTTTAAAGACCAGATGTATCCATGTGTCGAAAACTGAGGAATCCCTGCTTTTCTCTGTTGCAAGAATGTCTAGTTCTTCCAGCTGTGAGCGCAGAGCAGTCTCGATGCTTGCCCCTGGCTCGATGCGATCGAAACGGCGATGCTCAATAATGATTGCAATTGTTGTATCAGTCTCTGGCTTTCTGTATACCGCTAATCCAGAGATTTGTAGTGCAATGCCCATTCTTACCGCCTCTGCAAGATTTACCTGGGCGCTAACGAATGCTATTGCGTTCTGTTTGAAAAGTTCGTTGTTCTCAAATCGGGCTTGCATCGAGGTTACGCGGCCAGAACCGCGAGGCAATTGGTATTTCCACTCCGCATATCGCCCGTCAAGCGCTGTAGTCGTATTGCTGTCATTGATTTGAACATCATCTCCACCGTCAACCTCAGGTAATTCTGAGAACCCTCGAACAATGTCGGCCTGGCCCTCAGCAATCGCTAGCTCTAGTCGACGACCTGACACAGGACGCGCTGACCTAGGAAGTCTTGCAAGTTCGTTCAAGAGTGAAGCGTACTTTTCCAACGTTGCAAAACGTGTTCTCGAGCCTTGTGCTGAAATTCTAATCAATTTATTTTTGAAGGCCCAATGTATGACGCGTCGATTATACAATGATATCGCGAGCGCTTCGATCTGGTCTTTGATTCTGGCCAACCGGAAGCGCCGAGTCGCTGCATTATTCTGGGTAACGTCCATTGGAAGTATATATCACAATTTTTTTGCTTGTTCCAAACGCAACTTCACATAGCAATATTGGAAAGGGATCTCTTTAAGACAAAATAAGAGAAACCTCAATTGCGGTGACCCGTTGGTGATTCAAAGACCGGCGCTATCATCCACACAGTATTATTGACTAACTAGAACCTAAACTCGCATATGCAATCAGCTTCGATTATATAGTTTTATCGTCTAGCTAGAACTGGAAACCTCTCCGCTATTTAGATAGGAAGAACACAGTATTAACGCCTAGCTGCTGATTAAGCTATCTCTGCAGACCGTCGCGTTGGGGGCCCGTCTCAAATCACTGCTATATCTTTTGCAAGATCGATTGGAGTAGACGTTAGATACTACCTAGCGGTTGCTGGATGGAAGGGGAGGTAGACCAGAGGGAGAGAAGGGCGGTAGACGTAGCGAGAGAGTGGGAAAGAATGAGGGCTGGGAAGGCGCTGGAGTGGGTGGGATGGGGTGGTTTTGGAGGGGTGAGGGTGGCAAAGAGGGCGGGCCCACCCTGATGGGGGTACTCTCATTTTTTGGAGTCCCGACTCCCGACTCCCGGGCCCCCGGCCCCCGGGAGTCGGGCCGGAACCACCCAGGGCCCAAGGGCCGGGGGCCAGCGTCCCCACCCCCCGCCCCCGGGCCCCCGCACTCCCCGAGGCCAGGCCTAGCTAGGGGCCAAGGGCCCACGGGCGTATACGTTGTATGCGTCCCGCCGCCGTCCACCGCCGCGTCCCCCCACTCCGCCGCGCCATGCGCATGCCCCTCGATCGCGCCGCTGCACATGTACATGTCCGACGATCCGCCGCCGTTGACCCTCGCCCCGCCGCGCCCCGCCCTTCGAATTCCCGCCGCGGCGCCGCCGTCCGCCGCCGCGGGCCCCCGCCTCCCCCCGTCCCCCGCGCTCGCTAGCGCTCGCGCTTTGCATTAATATCTTATTTCCGATTCCCTTTGTTCCCACTCTTTTTCTCTCACCCCTTTGCTATAGAGACGATGGTCCGGTCGCCCCTCTGATCCATCCCCACAAGCGTGGAATCGAATGAGGAGGGTGAGATGCTATATATGGCCCCCCCCGGGCACCTCCGAGGCTCCATCCCCACAAGCGTGAAATCGAATGAGGAGGCCTAGGGTGATCGTGAGATGCGATGGCTTCCCATCCATCCCCACATGTACAAGCGTGGAATCATTGAATCGAATATGAGGGTGAGGGAGGAAGTGTCACGGTATAATCAGTACGTTAAAAATAACAGCACTGCTTACAGACTTACGTATACGTACGTATGAGTCCGTAAGTGTGAGTGGCGACTTACAGTTACAGAGCCATGGGCCCCCCTGGGGACTTGCAATTGGGGATACCCCCTGCTAGCGGCAAAGGGAGCGTAGATCTGAGTTTCAAATCGAGTTTAAACTCGCACTCGTATAACTAGATTAACACGACTCGCAGTTCGAGACATGCGTTTAGGCCTCTAAACGGGCCCCCCCGCGCGGGGGTTTGGTATGTGGGAGCAGTATTTTCCGAGGTTGTGAATCTTTTGATCACGACTCATGAGTGCATGCATGGAAAGAAAACTCATCATGATCATGGCATTCAGTGACACTGACGCCTTTAAGTCCATGCATCGTCCGCACCCAATTCTTCTGTGTTAATTGGAATAATTTCACAGGCAATCAAAGAAAGATCGATCCGAGCTTCGTTCCTTTCTGGCCGTTTTGCTTCCAGTTCAACGGTGCGCAAGCTTGGAGGCTTTTCAGCGTACCCCCTTCAGTGTAAACTTCATTGTACCCGCGCGCACAGCCATTGCATCTAGCTACCTGCGCGGCCGGGGCGGCCGTCGGCCGATGGATCGGCGGGCGCGGCGGCGGGCGGCGAGTGGCGCCAACCCCGCGCCGAGCGCGCCCGCTTGGCCGCCGATCGAGCTACCTGCCGGCGCGGCCGATGGCGCGGCGGGCGCGGCGGCGCGCGGCGAGCGCGGCGAGCGCCCGCGCCGTGTCCGCCACGGCCGCCTCCAGCACAGCATCCGCCACCTCCGCCTGCCCCGCGCGCGCGCCGCGTCAGCGCTCGGTTGGAACGCTAGGCAGAGCGGCACCCGGGCCGGGCAGGAAAGGCCGCTAAAGTTAGAACGGCTTGCTGGTGAAGATCTAGAAGCGGTTCGCATCGAAGAGCATGAAAGGCTCAAGCTTCTCGGCGCTCGCGGCTCAATCTAGAGCGCGGGGCGTGGGGTGGGGCCCGGACCTGGACTGCGGCCGCGTCCAGCGCCGTGTCTGCCCACTCCTCCTCGTCCGCCGCGTCCTGCGCTCAGATCAGCAGCTCGAGGACGGCAGCGCGGGCGGCGTCGTAGAGAAGGCGGTCGGCGGCCCGCTGCGCGGCGGCGTCCGCCCCGGACCCGCCCTCCTCCTCCTCCCGCGCCGTCTGCCGCTGCGCCGCGTCGAACGCGGCGTCCGACAGGAACGGCGACAGGCTCTCGGCCGCGGGGGGTAGACCCCTCTCCAGCGCCTGCCGCAGGCGCGACGCCACCGTACCCCCGCCGGCCGCCGCCGGCGCGGGCGCGGCCAGCAGCTGCGGCGCGCGGGTTGAGGTGGGGGAGGAGAAAGGGGCCTGGCGAGGGGTACAACGAGCGCACGTTTCGGAGGAAGGCGGACGCGTGTTCGGAGTCGGTTCGGACGGCGGAGCGGAGGAGGGAGGACTGGGGCATGCCGGGGGATACGGGCGCGGCCTGGGGCTTGGGCTTCTGCCCGGGGAGCGAGGGCAGCGCGGGGGCGGACGAAGCGCCTTCCTTCGCCTCCGCCCGGCCCGGGGACGGGTGCGCGGGCTCGGGGGGCGCCGAGGGCGGGGAGGGGGGCTCCGGGGTGGGCGCCGAGGGCGGGGCGCCGCGGGTGGGGGGGGACGCGAGGGAGGAGGCGACGGAAGAGGCGGGGGAGGAGGGGGCATCGCCGGGGGACGAGGGCCCCGAAGACCCTGCGGGGGTACGAGAAATGAGATCCCCACGCCTTTTGTCGTTCCGGAGGGATTCGAACCGGCGTGGCGGCGGGACTTGGGTACGGCCTCCGGGTGGTGCACCTCGCAGACCTTCACGTACATTACTGCGCCGAAAGTCAGCGTCTACCCCCTTTCCTCCCCCCCATTCGGCCCGGGTACCCGTGGCGGTCTCGCGGAGGAGCTGCGCCTCCAGCGCCTGCCGAACGAAAGCGCGCGTACCCCTCAGAACCGTGCTCCAAAATCAGAGAGGGAAGGGGGTACCGCGGCGACGCGCTCGGCGAGCTCCTGGCGGGAGGGGCCGGCAGAGGTGCGGACGGGCGGCTCGGCCGGCAGAGACTCCATCGACTCCTGCGGCGAAAAAGAAGCCCCCTCAGACCTCTTGATAAGATTCGATCTGGTCTTAAAATAGATGACCTGTATGGACTCGTCCTGGCTCTCGTCGAAGGCGCGGGCGGCCGGCGCGGGCCGCGGCGGCGCCGCCGCAGCCGGGCCGGCGTCGGGGAACAGCTCCTGCGCCGAAAATCAGGCGGGGACGGAGGGGGGAATCGGTGTCGGCGCGCCTGGGGCGGGGCGGGGGCGTGCGCAGGGGATGCGGCGCCCGCGGAGGCCTGAAGCGAGCGTGACGTCAAGCGGACGAAAGGACGGCGGGAGGGGGGTAGGAGCGCGGGTTCGGACCTCGGAAGCGGCGCCGGGGGTCTTGGGCGACTTTGCGGGCTGATCGGAGCGGTGAGACAGCTAAAGAGGAAGCGAATAACTTGGACGAAGCGAAGGAACGGACCTCGGAGGGGGCCCCGGGGGTCTGCGGGGACCGCGCCGAATGCGCCGCCGCCGACCGCTCGAAGTCCTGGCTCATATGAGCACGACGAAGAGCAGCAAACGTTCCGGCGGGAATGCTCACCTGAGTGTACTCGGACTCGTCCTCGGCGCCCGACCCCTGCAGACGCCGCTCTCAGGTAAGCGGGAGGGTGGGGGGTACCGCTGGGGAGGCGAGAGGGGGGTACCTCCTCCCCGGCGGCGGAGCGGGACCCGGCGGACGAGACGACCTCCTCGGGTACCTGAAGGAGGACGGAGAAAAAGAAGAGGGCGCGTGAGTCACGGTGTGTGTGTGTGGGGGGGGGGGGGGGAATCGTGGGGGGTGGAGAAGGAAGAAAGGGGCCCTCGCCTCTTCCTCCTCCACCTCCCCATCCTCCTCCTCCTCCTTGACTTCCTTGGCCGGGGCCGGCGCCTCCTTCGCCGGCGAGGGCGGCGTGGCCTTCCCCTCCTCCTCTCCCTTCTTGGGCGGGGGCGACTCGGGGGAGGGCGGGGTCGGGGCCTGGGCCGGGGGGGGGGCCTTGGGCGTCGATAGGACGGCGCTCGCCTCCCGCTCGAAGCTCGCGCTGCGCGCGGGGGTCAACGGTGACCCCCGAGGCCAGAGGGCGGGCGGGTGGGTCTCTGCCTTCGATTTTGGCAAGACCCAGGAACTAGATTGCATCTAGATGTGGATCTGAACACCCCCCGGGCCCTAGATGTAGACGCCGCTCTCTGGCGAGGCCAGGGCAGGCCGGCGCGGGCCACTCTCGCAGCCTCTAGGGCGAAGCTGCGTCTAGATTCGGATCTAAATCTTCCCGGGCGCTAAGATCCGGGCACCTGTACCCCTCGCCGGGGCCCTCGAGCTCCGACGCGACGGCGCTCTCGTCCCCCCCTGGGGACGGCCTACCCCCCGCCCTGGACCCGGGCGAGGCGCGCCGCGGCCTGGCCCCAGAGACGCAAAGTCAGGAAGGAAGGAAGGAAGGAAGAAAGGGAGGTAGGAGGCGGGGGGGGAGGGCGGCTGACCCGGGGCCGGCGGGCCGCGCGGGCGTCCCCTCGTCGTCAAACCGCTGCGGGGCGCGCGGCTCGGGTCAGGCTGGCGTCGGGGGCCGAGTTTAAAGAAGGAGAAGGAGACAGGGCGCGAGCTTCGGGAGATGTGCCCATGCCCTTCGCCCGCCCACACGGAGCCACGTCAAGAGTCCCCCCTCCACCCCCCCCTCCCCTTTCACCCCCCTCCCCCTAGGGGGGTACGGACCTCGCTGTACTCCTCGGCGATGGACCCGTCCTCCTCCTCGGGGATGCTGCTGCTCCCCTCCCCCGCCGCCTCCTCGGAGCCTTCCTCCTGGGAGCCTTCTTCCGAGCCCCGCCGGGCCCGCCCCGCCGCCGCCGGAGACGACGCGGCCTGCCGAGCGGCGCGAGAAAGAGTCGGCTGAGGGCGTAGAAGCGCGGACCGGATCATATCAATCAGAGGGGGGCGGACCTGGTTCTTCTGAGGGGAGGGAGGCGCGGTCGCCTTGGGCGAGGGCGAGGGCGAAGGGGGCTGGGGCCCCGCGGCGAGGGCGGCGGCCGCCGCCGCCGCGATCTCCGCAGAGGCGCCCTTGCCGCCCTATGGAAAAAGCCTTAGAAGAGAGAAAGGGAGGAGAGACGAGGAGAAAGAGGGCGAGGTGCCTGGGAGCGGCGCCGTACGGTGTCCGAGAGATCCTCAAAGGACGAGCGGCGCTCGGGCGGCGGTGCGGGGCGCTGCGTGGAAGCAGTCAGAGGGGCGGCGGGTCAAGGGGGGAAGGGAGCGGGGCCCCACCTGCGCGGGGGGGTCCCCTCCTGAAGAGGAGGCGGCGGACTGCGGAGGGGGGGGCGTCAGGGCCTCGGGCCGGGGGAAAGGAAGGCGGGTACAGGGCGCACGGCCTCGAGATGGGGCTGCGGCTGCGCCTGCTGCGGCTGGGGCTGGGGCGGGGACCCCGCGCTGGAGGCGGCGGCCGAGCCCTGCCGCGGGGGGGCGACCCGCGCTCAGGAACAACGCCGAAGGGCGGAAGCGGGCCCAGGGTCCAAGTAAATCCAGTGGGGTCCCTCTGAAGGGGGCGGACCTCGTCCTCCTCCTCCGGTGTTGCGGCCTCCGGAGAGGAGTCGAGGGCGGCGGCCGTCTTGCGGAGGCGGCCGGCCTCGCGCGCCACGATCCCCTCCACCGCCTGCGGGGGCGGGCCGGAGGGTCAGCCCAGGGCAGCGCCCCAAGCAGCCCGCCCGCCCGGCCGCAGAGCTCGATCCCTCGAGCCTCTCCCAGAGCCAGCCCCAGAGCCTGGGGCAGCGCCCCAAGCGGTCCAGAAGCTAGGCGGGCCAGCACGGATGCTAGACGCAGCCCTACCCCGCTGGGAACCCCTCCCGGGCCCACTCGGGCCTCGCGGGGCGCCCCGAGCGGCCCAGAAGCTAGGCGGGCCCCCTCCTAGAAACCCTAGGGGCCAGTGCACATCCCGGGCCTAGACTAGAGACCCTTGCGGAGCGCACCTGGAGCTGTATTTGGAGCGCCGCCTCCTCTTTCGCCATCTTCGCCCGCCGCTTCTCCTGTGTGGAGGCCTCGGGGGGGGGGGGGGGGGGGGGGGGGGGGAGCGGGAAGGGGGGGAGGGCGCGGGCGTGGGAGGAAGAAGGGGGAAGGGAGGAGGAGGAGGGGGAAGGAGAAGGGAGGGGGCCCGGGGGCGCCTAAACTAGAGCCTTAACAGAAGTACTCTTCTTAATGCTTCTCCTGCGCCCACGCCTCCGGCCGGGAGGGCTCAAGGGGCCGGGGGCACCTTGAGGGCGGCCTGGCGCTCGACGACGGCGGCGTGCACCGCCCGCGCCTCCTCCTGCGCCCCCGAGTGAGCTAGCGAGCGGGCGGGCGGGGCCGCGCAATTCCATGAAGTGAGTTGGTGAGTGGGGCCAGCGGATCGAAGAGTTCTTATAGCAAGGCCTCGTTAAAACCCAAGTGAGTGAGTCCCGCGGATCTAGATCGCCGTTGCGCTCCGCGTTCTATCTGGAAAGCGCGGCGAACGGGGCGGCCGACCTTCCGCCGCTCGAGCTCCTCGCGCAGCTTCCGGATGCGGTCCAACCGCTCCTCTGCGGGGGAGGGGGTACGTTGTTTGCCAGGAGGGGGGTACGGTCGAGGCGGGGGGCCTAGGTGCAGGGGTACGCACCGTCCTCGGAGCTGAGGCTGACGCTCACGCTGCTCGCGCTGTCCCCGCTTGAGCCGGCCGCGGGGGCCGCCGGCGCTGGTGCCGGTGCCTGGGCGGGCCGCGGCGCGGCGGCCGGCGCCGGCGCGGGCTTCTTGGCGGGGGCAGCGGCGGCAGGGGCGGGGGCGGGGGCGGGCGCCGGGGCCGCCGCGGGTGGGGAAGGGGCCGCCGCCGGCCGGGCGAAGCTCGCCTGAAGAAGAAGACAAGGTTAGCAAGGAAAGAAAGAATGGGAAAGAGAAGGAAAGGAGACCTCAGCATCGGAGACCTGCTCGGAGGACAACAACAACAATAAGAAACAAACCCAGTAACAAAATTATATGAGAAAGAGCGGGCCTGCTCGAAGGACTCTTCGCTGTAGTGGACGGAGGCCGCCCCCTCCGAGGGCGTCGCGGGGGCGGCGGGGCGGGCGCCGGGCCGGCGGGGAGGCGGCGGCGCGGCGGAGGAGGCGAAGCTCTCCTCGGGTACGGCGGACGCCCTGGAGGCCGACCTGACGAAGGAAAGAATAAGACACAAGCATCCAGATCGAATCTTCAGATCGAATCTTCAGATTGAATCCCCAGATCAAATCTTCAAATCTCCACCTCCTCCCCACGGTGGGCGCCTCGGGCGGTGGAGCCTAGACTAGCCTAGCTCGCTGCCTGTTTCAGTCAGATCCAACGCGCGCACCTCCTCCCCACGGTGGGCGCCTCGTCGGAGATCTCGCCGGCGCCGCGGGACTCGGAGGGCGCGCCGCTCGCCCCCGCCTCGTCGGCGATCGAAGAGGCCCCCACCGAGCTGCGGTGGAGGAGGGCGTCAGGGCGGCCCGAGGTCCATCCAAGGGCAAGGGCAAGGAGAGCTAGAGCAGATAGGGCTCGGGTCAAGATCGTCGAGGGGGCCCTAGATCCAGGGCAAGGGCAAGGGGAGCTAGAGCTGGATGAGGGCTAGATAGAGCCAGGGCGGCGCCCGAAGCCGGCGAAGGGCGGCCCTGGATCCATCCAAGGGCGAGGGCAGATAGATAAGGGAGCTAGAGAGCTGGATGAGAGCTTAAGGCCCCCACCTAGCTGCTGCAAAGGAGCTGGAGCTAGAGCTGGATGAGAGCTAGAGCTGGTGGCAGGCGGGCGGGCGGGCGGGCGGGTCGGAAGCTCGGGGGGCAGGGCCTGCTGGTGAAGTAGGAGTCCGTCTAGGGCGGCGGGGAGGGGCGCGTCAGGGCGCCCCTGGATCCATCCAAGGGCGAGGGCAGATAGATAGGGGAGCTAGAGCAGGATCTGGACGGGAGCTACAAGCGTGCGTCTGGGCGCGGGGCCGCTTCTAGAATCTGGACCTTCAGCGGGGCGGAGCGGGGACGGGGTGCCAGCTTATGTGGTCCGTCTAGGGCGTCTAGGGCGGAGGGCGGTCCGTCTAGGGGACGAGGCGGGGGCGGGGCGCACGCGGCGGGGAAGTCGTCGGGCGCCTCGTCGGCGATCGACGCCTCCGAGCTGCGGGGGGGGTACAGCCTTGAGCGGGACCGCGGGGGGAGGGGGGGGGGGGGGGGGGGCGAGCCTCGCGGCGGCCTCCGCCTCGGCGCCGGCCTCCTCCTCGATCGTGCTGCCCTCGTCCGACTCTGAAGAAACAGCTAAGAAAGAAGAAGAAGAAGATAGGAAGCTGAGGCGCTGAAAGAAGAAGCTAGGAAGTTAGGAAGCAAGAAGGAGACGACGCTAAGAAAGAAGATGAAGATAGGAAGCTAAGGCGCTGAAAGGCGCGCGCACGGGGCCGGCGGCGGGGCTTGGGCGGCGACTTCCTCCGCTGGGCCGCAGCCGCCGAGGCGGCGGCGGCGGAGAGAGCGGCGCGCTTGGCGGGGGAGGCGGAGGAAGAGGCGGCGGAGCGGCGGGGCGGGAGCGCGGCGAATTCGACGGAAGCGGTGCTCTGGTCCGTCTGCGGGGCGGTCAGCGAGGCGGAGAGAAGAGATCTCGAAATGCTGGGCGCTAGAAACGCTAGGGGAAGGGGCGGAGAGGAGAAGGCGGCTGTCAGGGCGGGGCGAGGCGGACGAGACGGGGTGCGGCAGGGGCGGGGCGGGGCGGGGGCGGGGCGGGGCGGACGGCGGCGATGTCGGCGTCGAGAGCGGCCGCCTCCTGCAGCAGCCGCGCCACCTGCGGGGGGGGGCGAGGCTCGGGGACGCGTCCGAGGGGTGGGGAGAGGGGGAAGGGCGCGAGAGAGCACTCTAAGGAATCTAGTCTCGGCTCGGAATCTAGTCTAGTCTAGTCTAGTCTAGCCGGAATCGGGGGCGCGGGGCTCGGCCCGGCCCGGCTCGAGATCCCAGGCGAGTGGTGGGGAGGGGCGAGCGCGAGAGAGCACTCCAAGTAATCTAGTCCAAGAGACCGAAGGAGGAGGAAGAGAGTTCGCCGACGGACCTGGCGCTCCTGGCGGCGGAGGGCGCGGGCGCGGGCGCGGGCGTCGGCGAGGGCCCGCTTCTGCTCCAGGAGCTCCTCCGCCATCCGCCGCTGCACGGCCCCGCCCGCCCCCGTCAGATCACGTAGGCGGGATGGAGCGAGGGAGAGCCGTAGCGAGGGAGGAGGCCGGAAGAAGCTAACCCCGAAGCTAAGCGGCGCCCCAGACCCGGGCGGCTTCGTCTAAGAGCCTCTAAGGCGGCCAGCCTCGGTCCTGCTTCTACCCTCGGGCACTAGCCTCCCGCTCGCTCACCTGCTGGGCGACGAGCCTCTCCCGCTTCTCCAGCGTCTTCGCGTCCGCGATCTGCCGCCGCGCCCGCCCCGCCCCGCCCCGCCTCAGCAGCAGCGGACGCGGGGAGCTGCTATGAGAGAGAGGCGCCCGGTCGGTCGCACCTGGCCCTGCATCTTCTTGATGTTCTCCAGCATGCTCCGGATCGCCCTGCGGCCGCATCCCGCCCCGCTCGGGCGCCCGAGGACGGAAGGAGGTGGCGGAGGGCGCAGGCGGGGCGCGAGGGAGGAAGGAGGAGCGCGGATTTATCCAGCATGGCGGGGCGGGGCGGGGCGGGGCGCGGCTCTCCGCCATCTCTCCCCTATCCCTCCGCTATCCCTCCGCTATCCCTTCGCTGGGGCGGGGGCGGGGCGGGGGCGGGTGTGGGGAGGGGCGGGAGAGCCCTGCGGACCTGAGGCGGCCGTCCTCCTCGACGGTCGCCTCCCCCGCCGCCTCCGCCAGCCGCTGCCGCGCGGAGGCGAGGCGCGGCCTCAGCGTCCCGGCTCGAGGGAAGGCCTTCTAGGCCTTTCTAGGAGGGGGCGCACCTCCCGCGCGGCGCGCGCCACCTCGCGGCCCTCCTTCCCCCCGCTGGCGGGCCCCCCGAGTCAGCGAGACAGAACAGATGTCGGAGAGATGTCTAGAAGAAACAACGGAAGCTTCCTCTCTCCCTTGCTCCCATGATGGGGCGGAGGGCGCGCCTGCGGATGGAGCGGGCAACGGAGCGGACGGTGACGTCCTCCTCGATCGCGCTCTCCTCGTCCACCTGCGGCGGGGGGAGAGGCGTCAGGCCCGCAGCTCCGCGGCGAGCGGGGCGGGGGAGGGGCGCGAAGGGGCGTCGATGGTAGCCTAGTGGCCTCTGGAGACAGCATGTAGCTAGGCTTCTCGAAGTCTTCTAGAAGCCTCTAGAAGATAAAAAGCCTCTGGAGACCTCTAGAAGATTCAAGATTAAGTATCTAGAAGGCGGGGCGGGCCCCGGCGGCGCCTAGAAGCCTCTGGAAGATTGAAAGCCTCTGGGGCCGGTTCCCGCAGGGCGCAGGGCGGGGGCGGGGGAGGGCGGGCCTCGGCCGGCTCTTCCTCGATGTCTTGGCCGGACTTCGAGGCCCTGGCGGCGCCTAGAAGCCTCTAGGAGTTTAAAACCCGCATCTAAAGCCTCCCCGAGGGTTGGATGGGCCGGGGGGAAGAAAGGAGCGCAGAGCTCGCCCAGCCTAGGGGCCTCCACAGCCAAGAGGCCTCTAGAACCTAGAAGGCGGGGGCGCGCGCGCCTCGGCCGGCTCGTCCTCGAAGTCCTGGGTGTAGTCCAGCGCGCTCGCCACCTCGTCCGCCACCTGCCGGCGCGAGAGGGGGGGCGTCAGCGCCGCGGCGATAGCGCCCGGGTGCGATGGTGGCGGAGGCTAGGCCGGGGCGATGGGAGAGGCGTCAGCGCCGTGGCGGGAGGGGGTCGCTAGATTGGCGTCGCGGAGACCGGACTAGTCAAGCGCCGGCGAGGCCGCCTCCCTTCTTCTCTCTGGTGTGGGGCACTGGGGCGGACCTCGGAGGTGTGGCGGGAGCCGAAGGAAGCCTCGGGAATGTTCTCCTGCGGGGCACGGAATTCAGCGGAAATCGACGAAGCAGGGAATCGGGGAGCGCGCCTCGGCGATGCTCTCGTCCTCCCCGGGGCGGGCCCGCCGAGGCGCGCCGCGGCCGCCCGGCGCCGAGCGCGACCGCCGGCTCGCCTCCGCCGCCTCCACCTGCGGCGCGAGGGAGCGAAGCAAGAGGCCGTAAAGAGACGGCAGCGGCGAAACGGGGAGGGTGGGGGTAGGGGGAGGCCGCGGGGGGGCGGCGCCAGCCCTCTGCGGGGGGGAAGGGAAGGGGAAGGGCGGCACGCGCATCGTCCACGATAGAAGCGGAGGCGGAGGCGGCGCGCGCCGGCCGCCCCGCGCTCCGCTCGCGCGCCCGCTCCCGCCCCTCGCCGGCCCCGGCGACGGCCCCGGCCCCGGAGCCGCCCGAGCGCTTGCGGAAGGCGTCGGCCTCCCGCCGCGCCTCCAGAATCGAGCGCTGCTGCGCCTGCGAACGAGCGAGTAAACGGAAAGGGTAAAACAGATAGAGAAGCGTGAATGGAAAGCATTTACCTGCAGGGCGACGAACTGGCGGTACTTGTCGGCCTTGAAGCTTGCCCGCAGCTGCCGGGGGCGCGCCGTCAGAGATCAGGAGGCGCGGCGAGGACGTTCTGCACTACAGAGAAAGGATTTTTCTCTTCTCGTGTAATTCCTAGAGCATTCGAAGAGGAAGGGGGGCAGGGGGAAGAGAAGCTGGGGGCGCACGTGCTCGATCTCGGCGCGCTCGGCGGCGAGACGGGTGCGCAGCTCCTGCACGCGCCGCTCGATCTCCCGCTCGCTCGGCGCCCCCTTCCCCCGCTGCAACCGAGTCGTCAGCGGGGAGCAAAGGGCGTGGAAAACGCTTGGGAGAGGTCGGGCGGGCTCGCCTGCTGCTGCTGCTTCTGGCGGGGCGCCCCGTGCGGCGCCGGCGTGTCGGCCCCGTGCCGCGGCGACCGCGGCGGGCTCCCCTGCGACCCCGCGAGCCACGTCAGCTCTGCCAGCTCTTAGGCGGGGCGGAGCGCGCACGGGCGGGGCGGGATGCCCGGCGCGCTGCGCGGCGATCCACGCGAGCTCCGCCTTGGCCCGCTCCTGTGCCGCCGGGGGTCAGCCGGCGCCGATCCTAGCTCCGGGGGCGCTGGAGGGAAGGGGTCCCGCCCGATCGCTCGCTCGCTCGAGGGGGCGTCAGCGCGTTATCTAGCTAGAAGAATCTGGAAGAAGCGTGCGGTCCGGCTAGAAGGATAGCATAGGATTTAGCTCTAATCTGGAGCAAAGAAAGGGAAGGGGTCTGGCTGGCTGGCAGGCTCGCCTCGGCGGCCTTCTCGCGGAGCTTGAGGACGGCGTCGTGGTAGCGGGCGCGCTGCTCCTCCTCCGCCATCAGCTTCCGCACCACCTGCCCGAGGAGATCGGACGAGGGCGGGGGTCGGAGGGGGAGCTACAGATGGGGCGGGGCCCGGGTCGGACTCGAGGCGGGGGTCGGACGCTAGAAGCTAGAGCTACAGCTTGAGTCCAGGGCGGGGCCAGGGTCAGATCCCATCCTTTCGAGATTCCGTCCTGACGCGTTCTTCTTTCGAGCCCCCGCCCGCCCTCCCCGGCGCACCTCCCCCGCGACGCGGCCCATCGGGTCCGAAGTCGACTCGTCCGACCCCGCCGACAGCTGCCGTCCGGCCCGTCAGGGGTACGCGAACGACCGGGCGGGGGGGTACGGTGGGCGGGGTACGGCGCGCCTGGGAGGTTTCGAGGTCGGCATGGGCGGCGGGGCGGGCCCCGCCGGGGCGGGCGGGGGAGGCCCCCTCGCTCCCGCTCTCCTCCACCTTAGCGATCGCGGGGGTGGGTACAGGGCAATAAGGAGTGGATGAGAAGGGGTACGCGGACCTCCTCGGCGATGCTGGCGTCAGTCCGGTCGAGGGCGCCGCGCCCGCCGCGCCCGCCGCGGGCGCTTGCGAACGACTGCGGCCGAAAACGGTAAGCAGTGTGGAAAGGGGGGGTACGGGCTGGCGCAAAACTCGCCTCCTCCGGAATGGAACCCTCGGAGGGCGCCGCGGCGTGCCCGCCGCGGCCCGGGCCGGAGGCGGCGCTCGCGAAAGAGGCCTCCTCGGGGATTGAACCCGCGTCCTCGCGCTGCCCCCGCCCGGACGCGGCCGCCGACGCCGCGTCGATCTGAGAAGAGGATCGGAAAGGAAAAAGGGGAAGCCGCGGTACCCCCCGAACCTCCTCGGCGACGCTGCCGTCGCGGCCGGAAGCGCCCGCCGCGGATTCGAAGTCCGGCTCGTACTGAAGCCGGATCAGAAGAAGAAGGAGAGCCGGTCTGGGACAGGGGTACCTGCATGGAGGCCGAAGCGGAGCCGGAGGTTCCGGCGGCGGCCGCCGCGGCGGGGGGCGCCGCCGGGGCCGCCATCGTCTCGTCCGTCTGCGCGGCCCGGCCCCGCTCAGCAGACCGCAGACCGCCCCACAGCAGAGGAGGGCTTCCTATAAGCCAAGAGCAGGCTCTTTCGTGCTACTCTTATCTCGTGTAGAACAGGAAGTCTCTGTCTTCATAAGCGCGTCTTGGGCACCTGGACGGCGGCGGCGTAGTGGAGGGCGCAGGCGACGCGCGCCTTCTCCCGCGCGTCCTCCAGCCGCTCCACGAAGAGCTCCGTCACCTGCAGAGGGGAGGAGGAGGAGGAGGAGGGGCGGGGGGGTAGCGGAGGTGAGGAGCCGGATCGGGTCGGATAGGATGGGTAGCGCTAGCTAGCTTGATGGGCGCGCGAGTTTGGCGCGCCCCCGCCTAAGGCGCCCGCCACCTTTATGCCTAGCTAGGCCTAGACAACCCCCCGCGGACCTGGCGGAGCTGGCGCGCGTGCTCGTCGGCGAGCGAGCGCCGCGCCTCCGCCGCCCGCGCCTCCTGCGCCGCCCCCCAAAGTAAGCGAGGGGGCGAGGGGGAGAGCGAGGAAGAGCAGCTGCACAGGAGAGAAACCCCTCGGCGTCTAGCCACGTCTAGAACACTCTTGCCTGGCCCGGCCCGGCCCGGCGCACCTCGGCGTCGCGGCGGGCGCGGTCGGCGCGGGCCGCCTCCTCCCGCTCCCGCGCCATCTCCTCCCGCCCCCGCCGCTCCTGCAGTGGAGGTGGTGGGTGGGCGAGGAGGGGGGAAGGGTGGGGGGGGAAGGGCGGGGGGGGAAGGGGGGATATGTGTACCCGGGCGGCGCGGGCCTCCTCCTCGGCGGCGGTCCGGGCCGCCAGCAGCTGCTCCCGCGCCTGTGGGGGGGGCGGGGCGGGGCGAGGGGCAAGCGCGTCAGAAAGAAGAAAAAGAAGAAAGGGAGGAGGAGGAGGAGGAGCTGGGGGATGGCTCCCTCGGGCCATTCTTCTTCTGAGCAATCGGCTCCTAAGGCGGCGAGCCATTCTGAGCCATTCTCGGCTATTCTTCTTAGCCATTCTGAGTCATTCTTTCCTTCTAAGGGGCGGGGCTCGGACCTGGAGGTCGGCCACCTCCTCGGCCCGCTTCGCCCGCTGCGAACGAGCGAAGGCGACGCACTCAGAACGAACGAAGAAGGAAGGAAGGGGGGAGGGGGAGGGGGGGGTACCTGGGCGGCGAGGAGGCGCTCGCCGACGCCGAGGGCCGTCGCGGCGCGCGCCGCCTCCAGCGCCTCCAGCTGCAGCCGCGACTCCTCCGCCGCCTGCGCGCGCGAAGGTGAGCGTCCGCCGAGCGTCCGCCGAGGGTCCGGGGCCGGAGAGCCGAACGATGCCAGACGAAGGAGCGGAGGATAGGAGGCGGGCGGCCCGAGAGCTCGACTAGACTAGACTAGACTAGACTAGACTAGGAAGGGGCGGGAGCTAGACTCCTACGCCGAGGGTCCGGAGGGAGAGCGCTGGCTGGACGAAGGAGCAGAGCGCCGGTGCAAGACTAGAGCTCGTGGCAGCGGGCCTAGAGGCAGCCGACCTCGGAGCTAGGAACTAGGCAGCCTCGACATAGAGAACGAGCTAGGAACTAGAGCACTTCGGAGGCAGGGTTGAGGAGCTAGGAACTAGGGCGGCCTTCTCCCTAGTTCTGGCGAGCGCTAACGAGGGCCCCACAGAGCCCCCGCCTCGAACACACACGCACCTCGAGGCGGCCGACCTAGGAGCTGACAGCTGGAACTAGGGCGGCACTCTCCCTTAGAGCAGGCTAGAAGCGACGGACCTAAGAGCTGGGAGCTAGGATTGAGGAGCTAGGTACTAGGGCGGGCCTCCTCGCTTAGAGGTACACTAGAGCTAGACTAGAACTGCCCACCCCCAGCCTCGAACACGCACCTCGAGGCGGCCGACCTCGGCGAGGAGGCGCCGCGAGAGCTCGTCCGGCGAGAGCCGCGGCCGCCCCGCCGCGCCCCCGGGGAACAGCACCGCCCGGTACGGGGCGGAGGCGGCTTGGGCGGATGGGGGAGGGGCGGTAGAGGAGGAGGATGGGGCGGGGGCGGGGGCGTGCGCGGGGGCCGAGGAGGAGGGGCCGCCGCCGGCCGCGAGGGGCCCCTCGTGCGAGGCGGAGGCGGAGGCGGGGGCGGATGCGGAGGCGGAGGCGGAGGCGGGCGCAGAGGCCGCGCTCTCCTCCTCCACCTCGTCCTCCTCGGCGCCCGCCGCCGCGGCCGCGGCCCCGCCCGAGCCGGCTTCGCTCTCGGATTCGAAGTCGTCGGCGTAGGCGTACCCCCCCGCCCCCGAGGCGGAGAGGAGCGAGGCGTCGAGCCGGCGGAGGCTCGAGCCGCCCCCGACGGAGCCCGAGAGCCCGCGGGGGGTACGCGCCGGCGCCGGGAGGCCCGGGGCTGCCCGCGGGGACGCGAGCGTGACGGAGAGCGACGAGGGCACGGCGAGGGTGATGGGGGGTACGGCGGGCGCCGCGGGGAGGGGTAGCTCGGAGAAGGACAGGATGGGTACGGTCGGCTGGGCCCGGGCCGGCGTCGGCGCAGCCGACGCGGGCGCGGGCGCGGGCGCGGGAGGGGGTACAGCCGCCGCCGCGGCCGCCGCCGCGGCCTTCGTTCGCAGCTTTCGCATGTACGCGTTCAGAATGCTGTTGGGGTCCGGCCGGCCCGCCTCCGCTCTGGCTGCCTCCAGCGCCCTCCGCTTCTGCGGGCGGGAGGCGTGGGCGGGGTACGAAAGCGGGGGGGGGGGGGAAGAAGCCGGGGGTACCTGCTCCGCCTCGTCGATGGAGCCGCCGAGGGCCTCTTCGGCCACCTCGCTTGCCACGCTGGACTCGCTGCGGCGAAAAATGAGGGGTGGAAGGGGCTTGAGAGGGGAGGGGTAGAGGGCTCGCCTGCTCTCGACGGGGGCGGGGGGGCGCCGAATCGAAGCGGGAGCGGCCGGGTCGGGGCCGGGGCCGGGGCCGGGGCGGGACGGGGCGCGGTCCGCGGGGCCTTGGCCGCGGGCGAGGCGACGGAGGACCACTCGGCGGACTCGGCGACGGAGGAGGCCGGGCCGCCGTCCGGCGCCGGCGAGGGCGCCACGGCGAGGTCGGCGGGGCGCCGGCCCCTGGGCGCCGGGCTGGCGACCGACGCCGACGCGCTGGCCCCCCAGAGGCCGGACTCCGAAGCCACCACGCTGTCCGAAGGCCCCGGCGCGCCCCGCCGCGGGCCGTCCGCCGCCGCCGCCGCAGCCGCCGCGGCCGCCGCCTCCTCCTCCTCGAACGTGTCGTCCCCGTACCCATCCTCCGAATCGCCCCCCAGGGAAGCCGCGGCGGCCCGCCGGGCGGCCTCCTCGGCCCGGGCGCGCTCCCGCGCCTCGGCCTCGGCCCGCGCCTTGGCCGCCTCGTAGAGATTCCCTGTACCCGGGGGCGGCCCGGCCCCTCCCGCCGCCGCCTCCTCGTCCTCCTCCTCGTCGTCCCAGTCGCGGAGCAGCCCGGCGGCCGCCGCCTCGCGCAGCCGGGCGATGCCGGGCGGCTCGGGCGACCCCGCCCGCATCGTCCCGAAGGACTCCAGCGCGTCCGGTGCCGCCCAGGCGGGCGGGAGACTCCCCGCCGGCGCTGCGAGCCATGCCTCAGAGGGACCGGCAGAGCGGGGGCGGGGGCGGGCCGGCGGTCCGGCGGGCGGGCCGGGGCACCGGTGGGCGGGAGGGGTACGGCGGAGCGCGTGGCGGCAAGGCGCGCGAGACGCTCCGAGAGCCGCGCGGTCGCCTCCACCAGGGCCTCGACCCGGACCTGGGTACGGCGATTCGGATGCGAAAGGGGGGGTGGGGGCGAAGAAAGGGGGGTAGTGCGGACTTGTCGCCGGAGCGCGTCGTCCGAGGGGGGGGGGGAGGCGGCGGGGCGGGGCCGCGGCCCGGCGAGCCCGGTTGGTGCGCGGGGGCGCGGTCCTCGCCGCCGGACCGGTACCCCTCCCCGGTAGGCTCCGTCGCGAGGGTCTGCGGGGCGCGCGCGCTCAGGACGGCGGGACGCCAGGGGCCGGGCGGGACGGGCGCGCCTGGAGCTGCGAGATGAGCGTGGATCGCACGCGCTCCGCCGCCTCGCGCGCCGCGATGCGCGCGATGGTTTCGGGATCGACGGCGGGCGCCGCTGTGGGCGGGGCCCGCGCCCGGGGCGGCGAGGGCGGGTACGGCTCGTCTTCGGGGGTGGAGAGGCGGGCGGGAGGGGGAGGCGGGCGGGGCCCATGAAACGGAAGGGCCTCGGCCGGGCGAGGGGGCGACGGCGGCAGGCGAAGCGGAGCGCGTGCGGCCCGGCGGCGAGGCCGGCGCGTCCCCCGGACCCGGGTACCGCCGCTGCCCGGCCCCTCCGGCGGGCTCCGACGGGCCTGCGGCGGGCGCCTCGCTGCCGCTAAGGTCCGGAAGGGACCGCCCCCGGGAGAGGAGCATGGAGGGGGTACGGGGAAACGGCCTCCGCCCAGCCTTCTGGAACGCAGATTTGGCCTCCGATTGGATCCTGCGGAGGGGGTTCAGGCGAGCGCGGCGCGCAGGCGTACCCCCCGCACCGCTTGAGCGCGTCGTGGCGCTGCTTGGCGGCGGCCTCCTCCCGCTCCTTCTCCTTCTGCAGCCGCTCCCGCCGCTCCCGGCGCTGCCGCTCAAGGATGCGCCGAACCTCCTCTGGGTCCCTGCCGCCCGGCCACGGCCCCTGCTGCTTGGGCGGGCTCGCTGACCTCTCCTCCGGTCCGGCGCCCGCCGGCTCGCCCTGCCTCCGCTTCGCCGCCGCTGCCGCGTCCGCCGCGGGCGCCGCCTCCGCCGGAGGAGGGCTGCGGAAGCCGCCCCTGGTTCGCTGCGTGCCGCCCGGGGGGCTCTTGCTCCGCGCGGGCGCTTCCTTGGGCTTGGGCGGGTCTCGCGGCGGCGGCCGCGGCGCGGGGCCCCGCACCACCGCCTCCTCTGCAGGCGAGAGCACCACCGGCTTCGGCTCCTTCGCAGGCTGCAGATGCGGCGGAGGCGGCTGATGCGCTGCGGCCGGCCGGGCCGCGCTGCGGGGCGCGCCGAAGCCGAGCGGGCGGAACAGAGCGCCCGCCTCGCCGTCGTCATTGTCGTCGCTGGAGCTGCCGCGGGCCGGCGGGCTGGGCGATCGCTCGGCGGGTTGCTGCTGCTCGTCCGCCGGCCGCTCGCGCGAGAGGCGCGCCAAGGCCAGCAGCTCTGCCTGGCGCGGAGGGCGCCCGGCGGACGGGACGCTTTCTCCCGTGAAGCGCTGCGCGGGAGCGGACGAAGGGCGCTCGCCCGAGCGTCCGGCCCGGGCCTGCCTCGTCGGCAGCCGCGCCCGGGACGAGGCGGCCGGCCGCCGCTCGCTCTCCTCAAGCTCCTGTTTGCGGCGTTGGATGGAGGCGATCCGCTTCTGCCGAGCGACGTCCTCCACGTGCTCCAGGGCCTGCGCGGCGGATCAGCGCGCCTGCTCCGAAGTCCCGGGGCCTGCCCCGGGTTGCCGACCTCCAGCTTGATGCGCGTCTCATCCGCCTTCTGCCGGCGGCGGAGCTCTTCAGCCGCCTTCAGTTCGCGCCATAGCTTCGACTGGGGAGCGGGAGCGCGCTGCTCCTCGGGTGGCGGCTGCAGGACCGCAGCCTTTGGCGCGGATCGCCTGCGCCACGCGTAAGCGGGCGCTATAGGATCCAAAAAGCTCGCAGATCGCTGCGCCCTCACCATACGGCGGCCGGCGCCTCCGGCATCGTGCACTGCGTTCGAACTGCTGGCACGCGTACCCCACCCCAGCTCTCTCCCCCTCCGCAGGTGCTCGTCGCAACTGAACCGGCCGATTGCAACTGCGCGCCAGGCTAGGGCCCAGGCCCGGCGCGCGCCGGCCGCTGGCGCTGATAGCAAGACTTGGCAAGACTAGTACTAGTTCTGAGAGACTCAGAAATATCGATCTAGATGTAGATCTAGATCCCGCGCGCGGCCGCGCAGGCTAACGCTGGTGCGCGGCGTTTCTGAATTTATAATTAGCCTATAGCTAGCCTTAAGCTTGTAGTAGATCTCGCGACCGTCGGAATTGGTCGGCCGCGGAGGCACTGGTACTAGTTTTAGTGCACGTACTCATGATACGTTTACCCTATGCATGGCGTCCGACGATCGATGCCCCCTGCTCGACGCCCCCATGCGGCCGCCGGGCGGCACGTGTGCACGCGCATCATGGCAAGGATATGCGCATGACGAGCTGACCACACGGCGGCACTTTGTTCATGATCATGATCACTTCGCTCATTTTTAAACTTGCTGACCGCACGAGCTGACCGCGTACGCGTTCGCTAGTAAGTCCCGTAGTAAATCCACAACAGGGACAGAGAAAGTTAAGTAGAATATAGAGAAAGCAAAGTAGAAGCTGGAGCAGAAAATAAAATAGAAGCAAGAGATTATAATTAGTGCTGCGAGATCATCCAAGAATATAATCGACTGACAGCGGCCTTCACACCAAGCGTCTCAGAGTCTTCTGCCAGGCTGGAAGCTCAAACGAAGCTTCCTCAATTATAAATTCTGAGCTACGTGGAAACCTACTCTGCGCTTCTAATTAATGTATAATGTATATATATGGCTGTTTGCTCTTCTTCCAAAAAAAAAAAGTTCTAATTCACAAAAAGACGGTGATGGGGCTGTCCCTTGGCCTTCTAGATCTGCTGGCCTCGGCGTCGGTGCGTGTTCCTGCGTGCCGAGCGCCCGGGAGCGATGGGACAGACGCCAGCGGCGGTGGCGCGGCTAGCGATGGGTTTTGGGGTCCGATTGGCCGCGTTGCTCCGCGCGCCGGCGCAGACGCAGACCCCCGTTCGGCCGCGGCTGCGGCTGCAGCGCCGCCTCGCATCCGTTGCCTTGCCAGCTCCTGGAGCTCGTCTTCCTCGTTCTAGCAGGCGCGTTTCGTTAGAATTCAGATTTTAGATTTCAGAGAATTAGATCGATGAAGAAGCGGATAGAACGCACTCCTGCGCTGAAGAGGATGTGGAGGAGGTTCGGCTGTACTTCGGCGCCCAGGTCCGCCCCCGCCCGCGGCTTGGTCCCACCGCTCTCGAGCTCGAGCTCGCCGTCGCGAGAAGACGGCGCGAACTTCCCGAGGGCCGCCTGGCCGCGGGCGGCGAGGACGGCGCGGCGGTACGCGGCCCGCGAGACGAGCTTCACCTGAGCGACCGAATAAGCAAATTGCCATCTCGAATCAAGGAAATAATGGGAAAGGGCGACGCGCCCGGGAGCCGAAGCGTAGGAACATGTCGCGCTCGGCGCGTATCTGGTTGACGAAGATCACCATTATCGCCACGATCTGCCGGGCGCCGATCGCGAAGGTCAGGCCCGACGGAATGGAAAGACCAGCCCAAAATTAAAGGTGGCAGGAAAGAGAAAGGCGGTATAGAGAAAGGAACTAATTATATGGGATTGTGTTTCTCGGACCTGGATCAAGGAGGCGGCGAGGGCCAGCCGCTCGACGTCGGGCGCCTGGGGGTGGATACCGACCTGCGCATGCGCAGTGCGCGGGGTGCGGCGCGTGCGCGTGAGGCCGGCGCCGCGGCCGGCGATCTCGACCGCTCGCTCTCGATCGGGCGAGCGCACCACCAAGAGAAGGCTCAAGACGGTGATCTGCGACGGTCGACGTCGATCGCATGCGCAAGTTCGAAAAACCAGCGATTGCGCAAAATATGACATATATATAGGGTGATACCTGCAGAGAATCGAGGAGGATCTGGAGGTAGTTCTCAATGTTCTCGCTGCGAACAGACGTCGACGTCATTGCTTGTTTCAGGAAGTTCTTCATCCAAATCAGTCATATGCATGATCACACACCGGAAAGGCCAGGCTGCGATAACGTAGAAAAGCTCGAAGCCTATGATGCCGATCAAGAGCCCGAGCTGCGAATTAAGCCATTAACGTTAACTTTGAGTTCCACGCGTACGACTTGATCTTGGATAACAGGCGGGTGCGGACCTGGAGGACTGTAAAGAAGAGCGCCGGGCCGAGGGCCGGGTCCGGGCTGGGGTCGTTGACGAGGCCTTCAAAGAGATCGCATCAAAAATCGCAGATCGAATAGAAGAACAATCATAAGAATGAAAACAAAGGACCCACCAACGACCAGGCCGGACGCGAGCTTTCGGAAAATGTCCCAAATCTGATCGCAAGTTTAATTTAGCACGCGAACGGAGACTCGAAGCGCATTCACGGTCGTCGCGATCGCACCCCGAACCACTGCCCGAAATTGTCGCCCCGGAACGGCTCGAAGAACACGTCGAAGGTCCTTGGAGGGAGCGCGCGAGCGCGCGAGATGTCAGAGAGGAGAAGGTCACAGGAATTATATATATTATAATAGAGGAATTCACCAGCGGAAGTTTCGCGCTGAGGACATTTACATAAGAGTCGAATGGTCTCAGGGAACGAAGGCATTTCGAAAGCATTTACAAAATGAAGCAGCGCACAGGACCAAAAGGTGCGCGGCCTGTCGGAGCGGTTCGGGTTCACGATCCACACTCCGCGCTCCCAGTTGATCCTTCGAAGATAAACGGACGTCAGTTGACGTTTTTCACATTTTCAAGTGCGGTCAGCCCGTCCCTTGGCGCGCACGCACCACCGCCAAAGGAGGCTGAGGCGGCGGCGGTGCACTGATCTCGCGAAGTTCTTCCGGCCCGTCCGCCAGGCATCCTTCGCGGCGGCCCAGCGCGCCCCGGCCCAGCGCTTCGTCCGGCTGTACTCGTCCATCGGCTTTGCCTCGAAGAGCTCCAGGTTTGCGTGCGGCCGGCCGGCACCTAGGCTGTGCGGTTGCTTGCCCGCGTCCGTGTGGGGCAGCTTTGCCTGCGCCAGCTCGGGGCCGCGCGATCTGACTTGCTTGGCGTTGCTCTCCGCATCTTCCAGGAGCTCTGCCTCGTTTCTCTTTCGGTGCAGCTCCTCTTGCCTGCGCATGCGAGATGCGATGCCCGCGCTCGAGTCAGCCTCTTCGAAGTTAGAGCTTAAACGGAATGCCTAGGTAACTCAGCGCGCGCGCACGCGTGCTTTATCTGGTTGAGCTCGTCCTTGAAGGCGCCCGGGCGCTCCAAGTCGTCCTCGCCGCTCATCGCCCACAGCTGCCGCCAGTCCGGCTTCTCGAGCGGCACCCTGCGCGCAGAGTCAATTGCGACATAGTCCTTCAGGGCAAGGCCAGCCCACCATTCGATGTGGCTTCGCTTGAGACGATACACGACGACAAGCACCGCAAAGACGAAGAACGTGCCAGCGATGCCCGTCTGAGTACGAAATCGCAGAGGGTGGGTGAGAAAAGAGAAACGTGAGGCGTAAGGGAGCTCAAAGAAATCGCCGGACCAAGAGGATGGCGCCCACCGTCCGCCAGAACGTATCGGTCAAGCGGGCCGTCGCAGCGCTCGCCAGCACAAAGCCCTGCGAAACAGTTGCTTTATTTAGTCGAATCATCAGGAGTTTGTTTAATTTAAGATGCAAGCACCTCGTAGGCCACGATGATAACGGCGACTTGCGGCTTCGGGAACCAGAAGAGCTTGGGCGTCTCCTTCACGTGAAAGACGCGCGTGGCGAGCAGCGTTACGATAATCTCGATGACCGTCACGCCGACGATTAGGACGCCGGAGTAGAAGATGCTCTCCTCGAGGAACGGGCTCGCGATCTCTCCTCCCATCTCGCGCGTGAACGCGTTGAGCCCGAGGAGGCGTCGGCCCCTCGTGCTGGAGCCCGTGGTGGCAGAGTTGGGGCCGCCACCGCCGCCGCCGCCTCCGCCGCGCCAGCCCGGGGACCCAAAGTAGAGCATGGTCCACTGCGTCGACGTCGAGGTGGAGTTGTAGGTCCCCGGCAGGTTCATGCTGAGGAACGACGTCTCGCTGATGAACTGAGCTTGGGAGATGATGCCGAACGCGCCGCCACCAGCGCCGGCCGAGGCGCCGGCTCCTCCTCCCATCGACGCACCAACTGTGCGCGGTTGTGAATACGTGAGCGCAACGGCGAGAACGCGACAAAAAGCAGACCTGAGCCGCCGAGGGCTCCTGCCGCGCTCACGCCGATCGCGGCCGCGACCGCCACGGTGATTGCCTGCCCGATGGATTTTCCGACGTCGAAGTCGTCAGCCCCGGGAGGAGCCTGGCCTGCAATTGAGAGCACCCAAATCAAATTCTGGGATCTTCGATCGCTGTCTGTCACACAAGACGTGCACATACCCTCGCAGACGGCCTTGGCCAAGTTGATAGCGGCGCGCTGCACCTCCTCCTGCAGCTCCAGCGTGACCGGCAGCACGTTCGTCGTGTTGGGCTGCGCACGCGCGCAAGCGCAGTCGACGTCAGCTTAATTAAATTAAAGAGTTGTTTGAAAGCTTGCGCTTGCCTGAGTGACGATGTTTCGGAAGAGGTCGAACCCCGACTCGAACGCGTAGGCGTCGGCGATCGCGGGGACCGCGTACAGGTTGCTGCGCAGCCGCGCGGGCGCCGATGCGTTGAGCGCCTCCCGCCCGTCCAGCGGCTCGTCGAACGCGACGAGCACGATGCTGCGGACGACGCCCTTGCGCGCCATTGACTCGGCGGCCGCGCGCCCGGCGTCCACGCCGCGCGCCATCAGCCGCGGCGTGGACGGGTTCACGCTGCCGTCGATCGCGCGGGACGCCAGCGCGTCGTAGGCGGCCTTGACTTCCGACTTGGGCAGAGCGACGCTGGCGTTGCCCGAGGGCGGGAGGCTGTAGCGGACGACGGAGACGAAGGAGTCGGGGCCCTGGATCCAGAACGGCCGGAGGAATTTCAGGAGGAAATCGTTGACGAGGGTCTGGGAGGCGGCCGACGTCGCAGCGTCCAGCACGAGCACCAAGTCCTGCGCGAAGCAGGTTGCGATTAGGTTCATGCAGGCTAATCGCAATGCAAATTGAGCATCGCTTGCCTTCCCCACGTTGCACGAGTACTCGCTGTGATATTTACGATAGCGTCAGATCTTTCCCAGTTGCATAGAGATTAATATTTCGCGCACTCGACGACAAAGAGAGTGAGCGGCTCCGACATGCTGTCGAGGTTCTCGTCGTCGAGCGCTGCGAACAGAAGTTAGCAGCGAAGGGCGCGGAATGACGGGCGCTCTTCAAAAGAACGGACCGACGGCGTGAACGCGGTACGTCCCGACCTTCAGGCTCAGAGAGAGGCTGTCGCCTGTCGAAGCTTGCTGCTGGCCTTCGACGTACCTGCGAAAACCAGATATCAATGCACCGAATGAAAGAAGTAATAAATGAAGGCAAGCAAGTTTAAGATTCGCTCCGAAACCTGGCGCGCACCACTCCCATGAAGCGAGGACGCCGGGCGCCGTGTCTGAAGCCGACGCGACGATTTGCACCGCACCGAGCTGCGCCGCCAGATGACACATCACGAAGAACGAAAACCCCGCATAGCAAGAACCTTCGTCTGTGGATTCACAACAATGTAAAAGTAACGGGATGCAGGGATGATCGCGAGCTGAGGGGTCGACGGCGGTGCGTTCACTGCAGATTTAGAGATCCGCGATCAGGCGAGCGCGAGCAACGTCGACGCGTGCGCGCGGGGCCCGCGGCCGCACGGGTGGAGGGCGTCGCAGAGACGAAGAGCCTTGTGACGGGAACGCTGCCAGCGCTGGCGGCGAACAGGCGCCGCCGCGCGCCGCCGATTTGTAGGGCGCCGTTGGGGAAGTCGGACGGGGCCATCCTCGACAGCTCTGCGGCGATCTCCGATCCGGTGCGGCCGACGACGGCGGGGACCTGTGCGGAGACGGCGGCGGAGCCGCCCTCGGGGCAGAGGACGGCGCGGAGCTGCGCGAAGGAGGCGACGGGGAGGGGCCGCTGGAGGAACTCGCTGAGAGCGGCCGCGAGCGGCGGGAGGACGGTCGTTTCGTTGAAGGTCGCCGCGAAGCTCTCCGCACTCGCGTCCAGGCAAACGACGACGGTGACGACTGCCGCGATATTCGCAGGTCAAAACACGCATTCGCGGACTATGCAACAGCAACACTTCTTTTTTTCACGCTCACTCTTTCGGTTCGTCACTTTGATTGCGACGGTGGTGCGGGATTCTTGGCCGAGTCGGTCCCGCACGCTGAGCTGAATCCTGCACGAGAGAAATTAAATATTTTATCAGATTTACATTGTAGCGTGTAGCTATAGACTGCAGTTGAAACGCACGTGGTCGTCCCAACGCGCAGCCTCTGGACGGTCGTTTTCAGCGCGCCCGAGGATGAAAGGAGCGCGGGTCGCTTCGGATCGGGCGAGCCGACTTCGAGCCACGAGAAGGACGAGGCGGGCGCGCCGTCGCACGCCGCGCTCCCTTCGGCGCTGAGAACGACAGCCGGGCGGCCGGCCTCGACGGCGTACACTCCATTCGACGACGCTGTCACTGGGTTAGTAGTACTAGTAGTGCGCCGTCCCCTCGGGATTAAAAACGACAGATCTAGGCATACCGATGGCAGGTCCGGAACCAGACGTAGCGGTCTCAAAGACGGAGGCCATGGCAGTTGGCCGTCTTCCAAGGCAGGGATCGGGATTCGCGGGCGCTGCGCAGTGCGCGCGCATGCGTCAGAAACGCCATTGCAATAGATTAAAGCTTAAATTAAAGCAAGCGCACGCGGCAGGACGGAGAAGGCGTTGCTGGATCCCACCACGCCGTTCATCTCGACATCGATGCGGTAGCTGCTACCTGAAGCTGGGGGCGAGATTTTAATTCGACTGGTTTGTAGTGTTCATGATCATGAGGAATTGCGGGCGCATGCGCACTGCCAGCGACTGTCCAGTCCATCAAACGCATTCCGCTGCCCACGGACAGCTGCTGAACAACTGTTGCCGAAGCTTGTGCAGTGGAGGCGCCTGCAGGCAACAGAACTACTGACAGTTTCGACGCCGCGTCCTCCGCCAGACCGACGGCCGCCCACCGGATCCTGCGGCGGCGCTCACTTTTCTCGGATGCTTTGCGAGCGGTCTGCAATTTGTGCACGCACGTGTACTGCTGTCCCGGAAGCAGAGATGTGGGCACGGGAAGCACTGACACGGATGCCGTCGCGGCGGTAATCGTGAAAACCTTTCCACGACCGCTGACTCGCCAATTCGCGACTCCGACCTGCGAAACGCGTCGCAAAGCTGAGTTTCGTTTCGAAGGGCTTCTTTTTCACCTCGACGGCGTAGTCTCCGGACTTGACGCCAGCTCCGATCGTGTACGCGTAGGTGCCCGTGTTCGCAGCGTTCTCGGCAATGACCTGCGTGACGTCAGCCGACATGGAAAACCTCGATCCGCTCACACTTCGCGATCCCATTCGATTTGATCCGCGCCGCGCACCACGACGGTCCCGTCGCTCCGAACGAGGCGCAGCGCGACGGTGCGGGACGCGAGGTTGCCCGAGTCCCACCGGATCGGCATCGAGTCGCCCGTGGCGTAGGCCGTGCGCCCGTCGGGGATGCGGAGGAGCAGGTAGGCCGGCGGCGTCTCGAGGAGCACGTTGGGGCTGGCGGAGCTGACGGTGCGGCCGTCGAGGCTCGCGCTCAGCTCAAAGAAGAACGCGCCCGTCCCGACCGCCGCCGAAGGGATGAAGGCGAACGAGCCCGTGTTCTTCCGCACGGCAATCTGGCGAACCAAGTGAAATCGAATTGCGTTGAGAGCGAATCTACCGTGGAAAGAATAACAAATCCACGCACCGGAGAGCGCGCGCCGGTGGCGATGTTGACGATGGTGATCTGCACCATGGAGGAGGCGTCGATGCCCGTGCTCGACCACTCCAGAGCGAAGGGCATTCCGACGACCAGGCGCGACAGCGTCTGCGAAACAAAGCAAAACTAAGTTTCGTTAATCATGAATTGAGTAACTAAGTGACGCGTACATCTGCAGAAGGAGACTCGAATGCGAAGCCAGCTGCGCATCCAATTGCAAGCGAACCGATCAGTTATATAACTAAGCACAATAAAGCGATTTTGATTCGGGTTGTTCGCACGCTTGCAGGAGCCGCCAATACAGAAGGGGCTGGAAAGTCCCCCAGCAACGTCGGCTGGAACATCGGCCTGCGCATGCGCGAAGTCGGCCCAAGGTTGAATTTCGTTTTCATTTCGATTGAAGAGAGAGAGCGACCTGAAGAACGTAGGTTCCGGGCTCGATATAAGAACTGATATTCCAAGCAAAGTCGCCCGCCGCTGCAGACAGGTGCCGCCGCAACGTTGTCGGGGCCAGCGGGACAGCAGGCGCGATCGTCTGCCACAAAGCTTAAGCTCACGACGGATTTAGAATCTAAAATAATTCAAACAGGCGATTACTCTAATGAGTGTCATGTCCGGGTAGCTGAGAAGAGATATGGTGGCGAATGACGAGATAGAGCGCGGATCCGTGGTTTGCACTGTCAACGCGCGTTCCTCGCCCGTGAACCAGCTCTCGCTCGCGCTCGGACCGAGCACCGAGACCGCGTACGCTGCGACACGAGCGCGGATGTATAAATTACATGTTCAAATAACGCATTTATCGCTAACGGATCGCAGATCTAGAGCTTGAGCTCACGCTTCAGGGCAATGCCAGCGCTGGTGGCCGAGTAGGTCTTATTCGCTGCCTCCACGGAAATGCGAAGCGCGTAGCTCCCCGGCGGGATTCCCTCCGCCTGCCATTTGGCGAACCCCTGCGCGGTCGAAGTCGACAGGCTCGCAATCTGTCGAACCCGATTGTGCACGTGACCAAATTAGAGAATTCGAACGCTGGAAATCGACCTCCGATCAAGAAGCACGCACTGCAAACTCGGCATCAGTCGAAGTGTCCACGAGGCTCAAGCTGACGCTCTGCTCGGGCGGCAGCCCCATCGTGGCCCACGCGACCGAGAGCTGCTCCCCGAGAATCACGTCGCCCGTGGTCGTCGGCGCCAGCACAACCACCGCCTCCTCCAACGCGCTCAGAACGTCCTCCGCTGCGCGTGCACGCGTCAATCGCAACGTTTAGAACCGTGTAGGAGCGCACGAGTGACAGTGGTGAACGCGTCGCTGAGAAGGCGAAGAGGGACGGGGACAGTCGGCCCGGACAGGACGACCTGGACCTGCCTCGAGACTCAGGCATCGGTTCCAAAGCGAAGTGCGCTTTGATGCGAGGCGGACCCTGTAGGAGCCGGCGTCTAGGTTGGCCGGGAAAGTCATCCGACACGTGCCGACATTCACGCCGCTGTACACAGGCTGCGCCCATGCTTGAATCCCTCGCGGTTCTAGAAAGAAACGGACAATTTTAATTGGTTGCTCACGATCACGCGGCTCCGGTCGACGGGGAAGGCCGTGACGACAACAGAGGTGTATGCCGTGGACGGAGCAACCCAGGACGCGGAGGAGGAGCCTCCCAGGAGGATGACGGAGGTCGAGACGGGGTACACCACCTCGGGCATCACCGACGCGGCCCCCACCATCTGAGAGGCTGCACAGGCGTGCACGTGCCGGCCGTCAGACGAACGTACTTTGCGACCGACTTCAACTTTCAACGAACTCGAGGGTAACATATATATAGGGCTGACGCACCGGAGGCGAACGAATCAACCCCGTCGACGCTCCACGCAAAGACGCCGGCCGCTGCAGAGAAATACAGCGCGCTTCCGTACGCCGCGACGCCCGAGCGGGCGAGGCCGGAGGGACCCGCCCCGGTGGGAGCGACCTTCGCCCACACCGCCGCGCCGATATCGAAAATGAAGAGATCCGAAGGGTTCGAGGGCTGCCCACTTGACTCGAAGCCTCCCGTGATGTAAATCTAAACATAAAACCAGTTTAAACCACCGATTTCGTGTTGATTCTTTCAAAGATTCGCACCCGTGAAGAGGTTCCCGTGGAAGAAAGCTGCATCAGAGCAAAGGCGCGCGGCGAGGGCGCCGAAGGAGACGCGGCAGGGTCGGAGACGAGCGTCGCCGCCGGAGAGCTCGAGGACGCCGTATCGACGGCGAAGCTTCGTAAACGCGAAAGAGACATACAAAACGTCAGCATTCTAATTCCGATGACAAACCCTAAAAGAGTAAGTGATCATGATAAAGCGCACGAGTACAGCGCATTGTAGAACGTCGCATCGGCGCCGGCCTGGCTTGCCCCTCCGAAGATGTAGGCGGCATCGCCAGCCGAGGCCGCCGCGGCGCCGTAGCGCGCGAGAGGGCTGGGGCCCGAAGCAGGCGCGTCGAGCTGCGCCCACTCTGAGGTGGCGACGTCGAAGAGCCAGACGTCCGAGAGCGCCGCCGAACCGCCGCCCACTCCGCCGCTGCGAGTTGCCAGATAAGCGATGTTCAAAAAAGGTTTTAACAAGGGAAATAAGAGCAGAGCGATATTTACGCACGCGAGGAGCAGGTGCGTGTCTGATATGGAGAGAAGGGCGGCGGAGCTGCGCGGGGGCGGCGCGGAGCCCGAGGCCGGAGCGATTGTCGTCCACGCGCCGTCCGCAGTCGAGTACGAGCGCAGCAGCGACGTCGGAGCGCCCCCGAGAATCCCGCCGAACGCTGCGGGCGGCGGCGTCACATTCGCTTTCAGCTTTAAGAAAATAGCATACCGTAAATAACGGGTCCTGTGCAGGCCAGGCTTGCAGACGATCCGCCATCGGGCAGACTGACGCCGCTGTTCCAGGCGCCCGTTGCGGGGTCGAAGCCCGAAACCGAGATCGCGGGCAATGAAGTGCCGCTGTTCACGAAATAGATGGCCGCCCCGAAGGCGCAGGCGTGCTCGAACTGCATCGGCGCCGAAGCGACCGCTGTCCACTGGCCGGCTGCGCACTCGCGATCAGCCGATCGGCCGAAGTTGACGCGATTCGGAATATTTAATGCGCACGCGCTGGCGCCGCAGGGTTCGTGATTTCCTCGCTCCCACTGACGGCGACGCCCTGGAGCAGCGAGACGGACGAAGAACCCCCGTTTACAGCGTCGACAAGGCTAACGGCAGCCTGCAATGTCCGCATTCAGCACTGCGAACAACGAGCAGAAGCTACACAAAGATATATAAGCGCACGGCTCCGGCGGTGGGGCCAGCCCCGAGGGACAGGGAGAGCGTGCTGGCGGCCTGGCGCAGCCGGCGGCGCGACTGCGAGACGGTGACGGCCGTGCCTGCGGCCGCGGACGCCTGCTGGACGATCGCGTCGACGCCGTTCGAGTCCAGGTCCGCCCGCACTTCGACGGACGTCGGCTCTGCGGGGGCGCAGGAGGCGGCGAGCGCCGCGCCGGCCGCCGAGCTCTGCTGCAGCTGGCAGCTCTCTGTCCCGCCGCAGCCGTAGGAGCGGGCTTGCATTTTGGCGCCGGCGGAGGCGAAAGCGGCAAGGCGGAAGTCCTGCAGCTCGAGCCAGCCGCGCTCGACCGCGGGCGATCCCGAGAAAAGTGGGACCCGCAGGCGGCTGCAGGCGATCTCCTCGCCCAGCGCGGCCGAGGCGGCGAACGCGGGAGAGGCGGCGTCGGCGAGCCCCGGAACCCACCACACGCCCTCCTGCAAAGGCGTCAAAACCGTTCAGAGAAGAGTTGCAAGGTTCATTTGCCCAAAACCTCAAATTAAACGCACGCCGGACGAGTCCAGCACAGTTGCGTTGACGAGGAGCCAGCGGCCCGAGGCCGGGGCGCGGGTGAAGAGCAGGTGGAGGCCGCGCCCGGGGCCCGACACCAGGCCGCCCTTCTTCCCCGCCCCGTTCCAGCTCACGGACGCCTCTAGCACCGAATCGTACGCCGCCGGCACGCGGGTGGCGTCGACGGCAGAGATGTCCGACTGCAAAACCACATCAGCGGGAAATCGGTTAGTCCAGGCGGATTCTTATCAAAATATTTTATTTGTTGAGGTCACACCTCGACAGAGCCGCGCTGGGGCGGCTCGACCGCGACGCCGTCGACGGCCGCGAGCAGCTTGCCCACCGCGATCACAGACCCGTCCGGCGCGCGGACGCTGAAGAGGACCACCTTCGGCTCCGCCGCCGCCGATCCTAGTTAGAAGGGGGCGCAGGGGTCGGGTCAAGAATTCTCCGTATCGTGCTTGTCTTTTAGCGCTTGTTTAAATCTTTTCGTGCGCACCGTCCGGGCTCTGGATCGCGAAATAGGAACTGGAAGGGATCTCCGAGCAGCCGCTGGCATCTGCCTCATCCAAGACACACGCCTGGACCGCGTAGTGGCCTGCAAATGCGCATGCACATTGAGCGGGTACAAAAACATGTGAAGCTGTCGGATCTTACCTCCGATGCCGAAGGTAGGCGGGGTCAGCGGGATGCGCGCCACGCGGCGGCTGTTCGTGAGGCCCGCTGGCAAAGCGGACACGAAGCTGTGGATGGTGCGAAGGTTCATGGGGTTCAGGATCTTTATCTGCAGAGCGGCTTGTCTTGCCGGCGCCGAATACTAATAGCTCTGAAACAAAAGCGGCGCACCTCCACGCCGGAGACGAGCCCGCCGGTGACGTAGGGGATGGAGAGCGGGGCGCGGATTCGCATTGTCAACTCGCCGCCCCCGGGCCCCAGCACCTGCACCGACGCTGCACATGCCCGCTACGGTGTCAGAATCACGGCAAAGAAATTAAATTGCAAGCAGCGGCCTTCGTCCAAGACTGATTACCTGGGGCCACTCTGAAGCGGGCCATGTAGCGTCCGAAGGCGACGTAAACGGCGGGCAGCTCGGGCGCCGCCTCCAGAGCGACCGAAGTCGCGGCGGCAGCAGCGGCGGCGACCGTTGGCAGCGCGTCGCCGACGGATAGGAGCGTCGACTCTTGCGGCGCGCCGTCGGCTGCAGAGAGGACGCAGAGGCGGGGGCCGGAAGCGTGCCCGAGCATGGCGGCGACCAGATAAGCTCGGCTCTGCAATCGGATTTAGGTACATTTAATTTGAAAGAACTGATATCGATGGAGATGTCGAAGACCTGAAGGAATGCGATCCGAGCAATCGATTCGCCCGAAGCCAGCGGCGAACGGCCGCTGCCCTTGAGCTCTGAGAATGCGGCGCCGTCGCGGGAGCGGAGCGAGCCGCGGAAGAGCCGGCCGTCGGTAGAAAGGATGACGGCAAAGGACGAGTCGGGCGAGACGGCGAGGGCGCGGGGGCACACGCCGCGCAGCTTTGCTGGGACAGACGCGATGCCGCCGCTCCCGTCGACGATGTGCAGCGCGGCGTCGCTGCCGCCGTCGCCCGAGTTGCATTCGCCGCCGGTGGCGCTGGCGGCGTCGTCCGACTGGAGGAACACGGCCGCCGCGGCGCGCGAGAGGGGCGCGCGGGACGCGAGCGCGATCGGCTTGCCGCTCGTGCCGGGCAGCGCGACGGCCTTTGCCTCGAGGGCACCGGAGGCCTGCACGGAGACGACGTAGAGCCCCGGAGCGCGGGATCCGACAAGCAAGCGGAGGGGCTGCGAGCTGCTCGGCCCCAGCCGGACGCAGACGAAAGGCTGGGGCAGGCTAGAGGCGGGAAGTGTCGACGTCTGCTGAGTGCTGTGCAGGTAGCGGACGAGCGACGACCCGCCTGCAAGAATTTCAACAACCTCGCAGCGACTCCGACTTCAAAAACAAATACCGTTGGGCGGGTCGAATGCCAAAAACAAGCCGCCCGAGCCGTCTGATACGGCGCACTGCACCGTTGCAGCGGGATTTTCGATGGGCACGCTCGCAATCGGCGCGTCCAGCCCGCCCGAATTCGGAGCCGCCGCAAAGAGAGTGACGCCGCCGCTGGCGGCGCTCCGCGCAGCCGCGACTCCCGTGGATCCGGAGGCGCCCTCGGCGCTCAGGAGCTCGAAGCTGGCGGAGGAAGAAGAGGAAGAGCCCAGCGACAGGTCGGCGGCGCCTGACCCCGCAGCGAGCGTGATCCCGGCGTAGGGGAGAGACATGCTCGCGCTCTTGGACAGGAGAGGGTGGCGGGCCGACGTTTTCGCGCCGTTGTGCTCGAACTCGACGGAGTAAACAGAGGGGAGGAGCGCCCCTTTGGAGACGAACGAGGCGACCTGGGTCGCAAGTTGCGTTATTAAGACTGGATTTGTTGAACGCAATAATTATAAAGCATAGCTCGCCTTCTGCGCGGCGCGGAGGGCGCCGGTGCTGCCTCCGAAAGAGACGTCCACCGATTCTTCAGAATACTGAAGCATCGAGCGGCGTTTGGCGATCGTTTGCTTCGGGCGATACCCGGTGAGCCGCTGGATCTGCTTCGCGAGATCCGCGAAGGAGCCCGCGATGTCGGGATCGAAAGCGAGCTTGGCCGTCACCGGCTCAGACAGGGGCAGCCCTGTTCGGCAGGTCAGCATCGATTTGTGCATTCGATCAAGCGCAAGGGGAGCGCATGCGCACCAGAGAACACGTAGGCGAGGTTGGCTCGAGCCGAGAGGCCAGACTCGACGTAGTAAATGCCAGAGAGCAGGGCGTCGCCATGCGTCAGGGTCTGCATCAGCGACAAGAACGTCTGCCGGATAGAAGGGTCATGCTCAGTGCGCTCCATGAATGCGTTTGCAGAAATGAAGCGAATGCATAAATATTGGGCTCACGATCATAGAGGATGCCGGCGCGGGCAGGGCGAACGTGTGCGTCACGGTGGCCGCCTGCAGGCGAGAGCGGGCAGAGCCGCCGCCCGAGGCTGCGGTCTCGACCGCCACAACAGACAGGTCGATGGAAGCGTAGCCCGGAGCGGAGCGAATGCGGTCCGCGAGGGACGGAACGGCGTCCGGGTCGTACTCAACCGTCTCGACCCGCGTCTCCACGGCGGTAACTCTGATGCGAACGTGATTAATTTCAGTCAGCTTCCGCCATCAAAGCGCTTGGAAAAAGCTGATTAAAACTGACCGGAACGTCGGCGTGTCGGCGGAGCTCGAGAGCGATGCGGAGCGGACACGAATGAAGAAGTCGCCCGGATCTGCCGCAGCCGGGATCGAAACGCGAAAGAGGCCGCCGCCGGTGCTGATGCTCTGCCCAGACAAGAGCAACTGCGTATGCGTGTAAAACATTCGATTACTCAAATCAAGATCGCTAGAATGCATCTATGGCTTGCGGAGGCACTCACGGTCGAGGTCGAGGATGCGGCGGCGACGAAGAGCAACTCCGCGTCGGAGGCGGACGTGGACGCGGAGCTGTACCGCACGAAGAGCTCCTGCCCGCGCCCGACGACGGCGCCCGCCGCAGGCGACGTGAACTTGATCAGCAAAGGCGTCCTCAGATTGAGCACGTAAACGGAATTGAGTTTCGCTGCTGACGCTTCCAGTGCGAGCGAGAGGGTCTCGGCACTGATCTCGTTGGAGAAAGGCGAGCTCCACCCGTCTGCATTGGTGATGAAGCCCCTGTACTGGTACGTCACGCTGGACTGCAGACCGACGTCCGTCCATACGACGCCCTCAGCGGGCCATGCTTGCAGAGGCACGAGAATCGGCTGATCGCTGGCACTTGCGTCGGACGCTCCGGTCCCGTGCAAGCTCCGCACGAGGTAGAGTTTGAGCGAGACGATGCTTGTGTCGTCGACATCGGGGGGCCTCGCGATTCTTATGCTCGTCGAGTTGCGCGTTCGCGACGACAGTGACAGAGTGGGTGCCGACGGCGGCGTGCTCACAGAGAGGGGAGCGGAGAGAGAGGAGACCACCCCTTGGGGTCCCGCGAGGCGCACAGAGTAAACGTAACGACGGGAAGGGGCTGCCGTGGCATCTGCGATTCTGCTGCTGCTGGAAGGCGCCGTCGCTACGAGCACACCGTCGCGGAAAAGCTCAACCGACGTCACTTGAACGCTGGAAGAGAACCCGGACGCCGTGAATCGAACAGTGGAGGACTCAACGGGCGTGCACACATCGGAGTCAAGAGCGAGCTGGGGCGCGGGAAGGAGTAGTCCCGCCTGCAAGATCATTAGGAGACTCTTGGACGTGGAAGTCGGATCTAGATGACTGCTGGCGCCCACGCTGGATTTGATTTCCGTGAAATCAGCAGAAGTAGAGAGCATCTGACGACGAAGGGCTGCCGTCCACAGCTCCGTGTACAGAGACATTGGCGACGCAACGCGCACATTGCCGTTGTCCACGGTCAAAAGCGCCGAGTAGCTGTACCCGCTGCCGGCTGCAAGCCCCGTGTCGTTGTAGCGCATGCAGCAATCAACGTTGATATTTGAGCATTCGCCGCATGATGTCGAGAGCGTGGCAGCGAGGGAGCCATTTCGGTACAGCTCGGTACCGTTGCTAGCTGCGTAGCCAAGCGGCAGCTCGATCTCGATGCTGGTCGTTGTGGTCGTCGCGGGGTATGGCCCGATGACCACCACTGGATTGATGGGTGGGGTGGTCACTGAGATGCTTACGTGCACGCTCTGCATGCCCTCCTGTCCCACATAGTACGCGTTGTACGTGTACGTCGTCGCTAGCAGCCCGTTGCCGTCTGTGCAGTCTGCGGTGCCGGCGGTCCCGCTCCACGAAGTTTCAATGCAGGTGTACCCTGAATCGGCGCGCGCCAGAACGAGCTGGCTGATGTCGGTGTCTGCCGTCAAAGGCGCAACGTGAATCACGGTGCTCGTCTCGCTTGGGGGCACAGCGACGGACGACGCCAAGTTCAAGACGGGCGGGTTCGGCGACGTCCATGCACTGTCTTCGGTGCTGTTCGGCGAGTCGGCACCCGCCCTGAAGTTCGGGAGCCCAGCCGTGGTGTAGTCCGCCATGTACCAGTACTGAGTGCCCGACTCCAGGCCCATGTGCGTGTATTCGTACACGTCCGCCGACTTGTCAATCTCGGCGAGCTTCGAGTATGGGCCCGCGATCGAGGTCGCAAAGTATATGCGAATCGAGACCGCGGCGTCCTGCTCCGGCAGGGGCTTTGCAACCTTCACAGCCACAGCCGATGCGTTCATATTGATGCCCGATGCCGTCAGCATCGGTGCCGCTGCGAGCACGGTCGTCGCTGCCACAGACCCGTTGTCCGACTTGGCGTAGGCCGTGAGCAGGGCCGCCTCGTACGTGAACGTAGTACCCGGCGGCAGTCCGGAATCTGTAAACACGTAGCTGCTGTCGATCATGTTTGCGACTCTGCTCTCCACGAGGTCTCCGTCGCGGTACAACTCGACGTGGGTGACGACCGGCAAGAGGTCTTCCGCGGGACTTGTCTGCTGGATCGGGTCTTTTGGTTGGCTCGGAAAGACGGCCCGCACCATGACGACCGTCGCGCTCGGAAACGCGGGGTCGAAAGAAACCGACAGTGAGGGTGCCGCGGGGCTCGCCTGAGTCACCTGAAGGACGTCAGAGGTTGGCGAGTTGGCGCCAGTTGTCGCGTAGTACGCCGTAATGTTCGACGTCGTTGCGGGCTCCAGACCCACGAGCGTCTTGCAGTCCTGGTTTGGATTTGTTTTCGTGATCGCGCCCGTGAAAAGAATGTGCGCTACAATAGAGAGTTCCGTCGTGAGGATTGCCTGGTGGCTGCTGTCTGCTGGATAAGTTACGCATACCTCCACAGTCGTCGCTGTGATCTTGTTCGCGGAGATGCTTGGCTTTTGAACCAGCTTCGTCGTCACATAGAGCGGTACCGCAAATGCCGAGTCTGACAGAGTTGAGGCGCCGTTGTAGTAAACGGAGCCTTCGTACTGTGCAGTGTACTCGTACGTGATTCCGGGGCTGACGGAGTCGTCCACGAATGAGGCAGCCGCGCCGAACGGGGTCTGGCTCAGCGTTCCGTTGCGGTAAAGTTTCGTCGCTAATATAAGGTCCGTCCTGAGACCGGTCTGGATAAGATCAAACATCACTGCGTACGCCTCCGCGGCGTTCGGGGCGAGCTCGGGTGCCGGTGGGCCTGTTCGCGCCTGCTTCGGCTCGCTGCTCTCCTTCGAGGCTGCAGGTGTGAAGTACAATGCCTTGTAGTAGTAGTCCGTCTGAGGGCTAAGGTCAACATCAATGTACGTAATCGTCTGCGGCGTGATCCCGCCATTGGCCTCGCTCAGCGTTGCTGCTTCTTGCCAGCCCGAAACCGGATTCAGCGAGCGAAAGATGCGGAAGCCGCTCACGACCACCTCTGAAATAAGCGGGGGGGTGGATACATCGATCCAGGCGGCGGTCGCGTTCACAGATGTCGTCGTCAGCACCGGTGCCGGCGAGTCGTCGGTGATCGCCATTAAATCCAATGATGCGGATGAGTTGCCCACGGGCGGCTTCGCGATCAACATCGCCCAGCACGTGTATACCGTGCTAGGCTGCAGCGGAGTGAGAGTCACAGTCGCCGGACCAGGTAACGGAACGGCCACAATTCTTGCTTCATTGGTGTCATTGCAGGTCAGCATGTAACTTTCAGCAAAGTCCTTGCTTACAAACTCTAGATCGATGAACACGGTAATTGTGTTCGAGTCTTCCATCAACATAGTCAGAACGGGAGGCGGCAGGGCTGTCCAGAGCTCGGTCGTCGCCGACCACTCGCCCAAAGTGCGGTCCTCGACACCCCCGAAGCCAAGGAAGCGCGCCCTATACAGATACCGGGACGCAGGAATGACGTCGCCATCATCGGTGCACTCGCCGTTTGGTAATGTCCCGTCTGCAGAGCAGTCTGCGACCGGAGCCCAATCTTCTGTGCCGAATGGCGCGCGCTCAACTTGTGTTTCCGTAATTGACTGGTTTCCACCGGCGCCGTTCTCGGTAATCGATAGCAAAATGCTCATATGTGTGCGACCCGTCATTGAAATGGTCGGAGCAGCTGGGGCCGTCCACCCACTTGCTGCGGAGCTGAGCGTCGAGCCAGCCCTTTGGGTTGTGTAGTATGCCTTGTACTTGTATTCCTTGCGCTGAATTAGACCTGAATGCACGAAGGTCCAAGGACTCGACGTCAGGTTAGCGATGCTAACGTAGTCATTGTCTGTACAACTGTATCCAATGTCTTCGAGATCGCATGCAAGGATTCCCACAAGATCAACCACGATTTGTGGCATGTTCGGATTCGGAACGTCATTCACAGCAAGCCAGACTGCGGTCGAATTCGTTCCAGCGCCGTGATTCCAGACGATAGTTGGAGGCAAGGCCTGTGCAGGAGTAGCGACTGTGATAGAGCCTGAGTTTGCTGAGCTCTTGCCGTCGGAATCAATGTCAGCCATGTAGATTGCGTGGTACGTATAATTTGTTCCAGGCAGAACATCAAGGTCCTCAAATGGGCCATTAAAAGAGGACATAATCAGCTTTGAGGCCTCCTCGCCGTTCGCAGTCCATACCGGCTGGCGGTACAGCTTGACCCCCGTCACGCCGCCCACGCTGCAACCGCCCGGCACGCAGCTCGGTTCGCTGACCTGAAGAACGATGTTGAAGCTGGTCGCAGACACAAGCGCTAGGTCGGGCGGCTCTGGGATTGTGCGGCCGCTCGACGGGCTGCTCATAAACGAGTCGGCTCCTGCGAAGCCCTCCTCCTCCCCCTTCGTTGTGAAGTCGGCGTTGAAATTGTACAGCTCGCCAGGCAATAGGCCAGTCACGATAAACGTCACAGAGACCGCTGGCGGGCTCAGCAACTTTTCTAGAGTCATTACCACGTCGCCCGAGCTGTTGAAGCTGTGGAGCCGGACAATCACCACGTTTACGGGCATGAACATTGTTGACGGAGTGTCTATCACGGTCACGCTCAGCGCCGTCGTGTTCACCGTCTCCACATCCGAGATCCTCGGAGGGCCCGCTCGAGCTGTCTGCATTGTAAGGTCAAGCGAGAAGCTCGAGTTGATCAGCGACGTTTCGACCAGTGCCTTGTACGTGTAAGTTCCATTCGGCCGCAGTCCGTTGTCCGTAAAGTCGTACCAGTCATCAACTGCACTGCCATCAAGGACGCTGCTGCTGGAAACACGCTCAAGGAAAGTGCCGTCGCGGTAAATGATGATGCCGGTTATCCAGGGCATGAGCTTCACGGTGCCGTCCTTGGGCATGATGATGCGGAATCGGAGCGAAGTTGCAAAGTTTGGGTTCGCGACCGGCAGCTGCGACATTGTTGGCGCGTTGGGCGCCGGGTGTGTCACAGTCAAAAGCGCCGACGGGTCCGAGTCGAGTGCGTCTGTGCTGAACACCGCCACGTACGTTTCTGTCGAGCCCGGCGCCCGACTACTATCCCACACAAAAGCTGGGAATGGCCACAGCAGCGAGACGTCTGGCGTGTCTGCGGTGTCATTGCGCGAGATAATTACGTCTCGAATCTCGTCCAGACTCTCATCCATTGGGTATACGATGCCGATTTTCACGCTTGTTGACGTTACAATCTCCGCCACCAGCACAGGCCTTGGCGGACGCCCCACCACAATGTCTAACAAAGTCGACACGGCGCTGAATGAGTAGATGTCACCGGTGCTATCAAGTGGCGTCCCCACAATGCCCGCGCCGCGATACTTCACAGTGTATGTGTACGCATAACCCGGATTAACAGTCGTGTCCTCGCACACCTTGACCGCATTGGCACCAGAGCACAAGCTCAGCAGAGTGCCGTTCCTGGAAACGTACGTGTACTCGATGTGCGTCTCGATCGCGTCGGGCGACGTGACTGTAAAGGTGATGTTCGTTACGTAGTTCGCTATCAAGCGGAGCTCTGAAGCCGACGGAGCGGTGCGTGCATGTTTTGGCGGGCTCGGATTCGAGTTCTCCCCTTGAGTCGTGTAGGCTACCATGTACGTGTACATTGTCTGCGGTAGCAGACCCACATCCACGAACTTGTCAGTGCCGGCAACGAGGTCTCCAGCAAGGACTGTGAAGTTTCCCAGCTGCAGCGTCCGATACACGAGAATTCTGATCACCTGGACGCCTTCGGTCACTGGGACGGTCAGGTTCAGAAACACTGCCGTGCTGTTGACGTCGGACACTGTCAAGGCGGCTGCAGGCGCAAGCAGGGTCTGCCCAAGCGTCATCTCACCACCGGTGCCCGAATTGTCCGCATCCGATGCATCTGATGCGCCAGCTGTGGAGTTGAGCATCGCATTGCACGCAATCACCTCGCCGGGCTTCAGGCCTGTCAGGATGTACGTGTACGTTGCCTGCAAATCCAAAGCCGGAATCTTGATGGGGCTGTATGCCGCAGCAGTCCCGTTGCACGTGATGACCACGGTCTGCGTGAGGTTGCGGCTTGGCAAGTCGTTGATTGTCACGACCGCCTCCAGAGCAGTCGAGTTCAGAGCCTCGATGTAAAGATTCGGTCGGCTTGGCGGCAGGGTCGACTGTGTTGTGCCTGTCTCACTGATCGTGTTGCCCTTGCCATGAAACACGCACACCCAGAAGTACGACAGTGCAAAGTCGACGCTGTACGGCATTGAAGGTGGAGTCGCAGTGCCTGCGACAGTGAACTGTTGGCCGGTAACCATGAATCGGTTCAAGGGCGTCTGCTCCTCCCAGCACCACGTCTCCTCCACAACGCTCCCGAGGCCAGCTGGAAGAGGGACCTGCACCGTCACCGATGGACCTGTCGTAGTGATGTACACGGATGGCTGAGGCTTTGGCGGCGCAGTCCACAGCTCCGTGTACAGAGACATTGGCGACGCAACGCGCACATTGCCGTTGTCCACGGTCAAAAGCGCCGAGTAGCTGTACCCGCTGCCGGCTGCAAGCCCCGTGTCGTTGTAGCGCATGCAGCAATCAACGTTGATATTTGAGCATTCGCCGCATGATGTCGAGAGCGTGGCAGCGAGGGAGCCATTTCGGTACAGCTCGGTACCGTTGCTAGCTGCGTAGCCAAGCGGCAGCTCGATCTCGATGCTGGTCGTTGTGGTCGTCGCGGGGTATGGCCCGATGACCACCACTGGATTGATGGGTGGGGTGGTCACTGAGATGCTTACGTGCACGCTCTGCATGCCCTCCTGTCCCACATAGTACGCGTTGTACGTGTACGTCGTCGCTAGCAGCCCGTTGCCGTCTGTGCAGTCTGCGGTGCCGGCGGTCCCGCTCCACGAAGTTTCAATGCAGGTGTACCCTGAATCGGCGCGCGCCAGAACGAGCTGGCTGATGTCGGTGTCTGCCGTCAAAGGCGCAACGTGAATCACGGTGCTCGTCTCGCTTGGGGGCACAGCGACGGACGACGCCAAGTTCAAGACGGGCGGGTTCGGCGACGTCCATGCACTGTCTTCGGTGCTGTTCGGCGAGTCGGCACCCGCCCTGAAGTTCGGGAGCCCAGCCGTGGTGTAGTCCGCCATGTACCAGTACTGAGTGCCCGACTCCAGGCCCATGTGCGTGTATTCGTACACGTCCGCCGACTTGTCAATCTCGGCGAGCTTCGAGTATGGGCCCGCGATCGAGGTCGCAAAGTATATGCGAATCGAGACCGCGGCGTCCTGCTCCGGCAGGGGCTTTGCAACCTTCACAGCCACAGCCGATGCGTTCATATTGATGCCCGATGCCGTCAGCATCGGTGCCGCTGCGAGCACGGTCGTCGCTGCCACAGACCCGTTGTCCGACTTGGCGTAGGCCGTGAGCAGGGCCGCCTCGTACGTGAACGTAGTACCCGGCGGCAGTCCGGAATCTGTAAACACGTAGCTGCTGTCGATCATGTTTGCGACTCTGCTCTCCACGAGGTCTCCGTCGCGGTACAACTCGACGTGGGTGACGACCGGCAAGAGGTCTTCCGCGGGACTTGTCTGCTGGATCGGGTCTTTTGGTTGGCTCGGAAAGACGGCCCGCACCATGACGACCGTCGCGCTCGGAAACGCGGGGTCGAAAGAAACCGACAGTGAGGGTGCCGCGGGGCTCGCCTGAGTCACCTGAAGGACGTCAGAGGTTGGCGAGTTGGCGCCAGTTGTCGCGTAGTACGCCGTAATGTTCGACGTCGTTGCGGGCTCCAGACCCACGAGCGTCTTGCAGTCCTGGTTTGGATTTGTTTTCGTGATCGCGCCCGTGAAAAGAATGTGCGCTACAATAGAGAGTTCCGTCGTGAGGATTGCCTGGTGGCTGCTGTCTGCTGGATAAGTTACGCATACCTCCACAGTCGTCGCTGTGATCTTGTTCGCGGAGATGCTTGGCTTTTGAACCAGCTTCGTCGTCACATAGAGCGGTACCGCAAATGCCGAGTCTGACAGAGTTGAGGCGCCGTTGTAGTAAACGGAGCCTTCGTACTGTGCAGTGTACTCGTACGTGATTCCGGGGCTGACGGAGTCGTCCACGAATGAGGCAGCCGCGCCGAACGGGGTCTGGCTCAGCGTTCCGTTGCGGTAAAGTTTCGTCGCTAATATAAGGTCCGTCCTGAGACCGGTCTGGATAAGATCAAACATCACTGCGTACGCCTCCGCGGCGTTCGGGGCGAGCTCGGGTGCCGGTGGGCCTGTTCGCGCCTGCTTCGGCTCGCTGCTCTCCTTCGAGGCTGCAGGTGTGAAGTACAATGCCTTGTAGTAGTAGTCCGTCTGAGGGCTAAGGTCAACATCAATGTACGTAATCGTCTGCGGCGTGATCCCGCCATTGGCCTCGCTCAGCGTTGCTGCTTCTTGCCAGCCCGAAACCGGATTCAGCGAGCGAAAGATGCGGAAGCCGCTCACGACCACCTCTGAAATAAGCGGGGGGGTGGATACATCGATCCAGGCGGCGGTCGCGTTCACAGATGTCGTCGTCAGCACCGGTGCCGGCGAGTCGTCGGTGATCGCCATTAAATCCAATGATGCGGATGAGTTGCCCACGGGCGGCTTCGCGATCAACATCGCCCAGCACGTGTATACCGTGCTAGGCTGCAGCGGAGTGAGAGTCACAGTCGCCGGACCAGGTAACGGAACGGCCACAATTCTTGCTTCATTGGTGTCATTGCAGGTCAGCATGTAACTTTCAGCAAAGTCCTTGCTTACAAACTCTAGATCGATGAACACGGTAATTGTGTTCGAGTCTTCCATCAACATAGTCAGAACGGGAGGCGGCAGGGCTGTCCAGAGCTCGGTCGTCGCCGACCACTCGCCCAAAGTGCGGTCCTCGACACCCCCGAAGCCAAGGAAGCGCGCCCTATACAGATACCGGGACGCAGGAATGACGTCGCCATCATCGGTGCACTCGCCGTTTGGTAATGTCCCGTCTGCAGAGCAGTCTGCGACCGGAGCCCAATCTTCTGTGCCGAATGGCGCGCGCTCAACTTGTGTTTCCGTAATTGACTGGTTTCCACCGGCGCCGTTCTCGGTAATCGATAGCAAAATGCTCATATGTGTGCGACCCGTCATTGAAATGGTCGGAGCAGCTGGGGCCGTCCACCCACTTGCTGCGGAGCTGAGCGTCGAGCCAGCCCTTTGGGTTGTGTAGTATGCCTTGTACTTGTATTCCTTGCGCTGAATTAGACCTGAATGCACGAAGGTCCAAGGACTCGACGTCAGGTTAGCGATGCTAACGTAGTCATTGTCTGTACAACTGTATCCAATGTCTTCGAGATCGCATGCAAGGATTCCCACAAGATCAACCACGATTTGTGGCATGTTCGGATTCGGAACGTCATTCACAGCAAGCCAGACTGCGGTCGAATTCGTTCCAGCGCCGTGATTCCAGACGATAGTTGGAGGCAAGGCCTGTGCAGGAGTAGCGACTGTGATAGAGCCTGAGTTTGCTGAGCTCTTGCCGTCGGAATCAATGTCAGCCATGTAGATTGCGTGGTACGTATAATTTGTTCCAGGCAGAACATCAAGGTCCTCAAATGGGCCATTAAAAGAGGACATAATCAGCTTTGAGGCCTCCTCGCCGTTCGCAGTCCATACCGGCTGGCGGTACAGCTTGACCCCCGTCACGCCGCCCACGCTGCAACCGCCCGGCACGCAGCTCGGTTCGCTGACCTGAAGAACGATGTTGAAGCTGGTCGCAGACACAAGCGCTAGGTCGGGCGGCTCTGGGATTGTGCGGCCGCTCGACGGGCTGCTCATAAACGAGTCGGCTCCTGCGAAGCCCTCCTCCTCCCCCTTCGTTGTGAAGTCGGCGTTGAAATTGTACAGCTCGCCAGGCAATAGGCCAGTCACGATAAACGTCACAGAGACCGCTGGCGGGCTCAGCAACTTTTCTAGAGTCATTACCACGTCGCCCGAGCTGTTGAAGCTGTGGAGCCGGACAATCACCACGTTTACGGGCATGAACATTGTTGACGGAGTGTCTATCACGGTCACGCTCAGCGCCGTCGTGTTCACCGTCTCCACATCCGAGATCCTCGGAGGGCCCGCTCGAGCTGTCTGCATTGTAAGGTCAAGCGAGAAGCTCGAGTTGATCAGCGACGTTTCGACCAGTGCCTTGTACGTGTAAGTTCCATTCGGCCGCAGTCCGTTGTCCGTAAAGTCGTACCAGTCATCAACTGCACTGCCATCAAGGACGCTGCTGCTGGAAACACGCTCAAGGAAAGTGCCGTCGCGGTAAATGATGATGCCGGTTATCCAGGGCATGAGCTTCACGGTGCCGTCCTTGGGCATGATGATGCGGAATCGGAGCGAAGTTGCAAAGTTTGGGTTCGCGACCGGCAGCTGCGACATTGTTGGCGCGTTGGGCGCCGGGTGTGTCACAGTCAAAAGCGCCGACGGGTCCGAGTCGAGTGCGTCTGTGCTGAACACCGCCACGTACGTTTCTGTCGAGCCCGGCGCCCGACTACTATCCCACACAAAAGCTGGGAATGGCCACAGCAGCGAGACGTCTGGCGTGTCTGCGGTGTCATTGCGCGAGATAATTACGTCTCGAATCTCGTCCAGACTCTCATCCATTGGGTATACGATGCCGATTTTCACGCTTGTTGACGTTACAATCTCCGCCACCAGCACAGGCCTTGGCGGACGCCCCACCACAATGTCTAACAAAGTCGACACGGCGCTGAATGAGTAGATGTCACCGGTGCTATCAAGTGGCGTCCCCACAATGCCCGCGCCGCGATACTTCACAGTGTATGTGTACGCATAACCCGGATTAACAGTCGTGTCCTCGCACACCTTGACCGCATTGGCACCAGAGCACAAGCTCAGCAGAGTGCCGTTCCTGGAAACGTACGTGTACTCGATGTGCGTCTCGATCGCGTCGGGCGACGTGACTGTAAAGGTGATGTTCGTTACGTAGTTCGCTATCAAGCGGAGCTCTGAAGCCGACGGAGCGGTGCGTGCATGTTTTGGCGGGCTCGGATTCGAGTTCTCCCCTTGAGTCGTGTAGGCTACCATGTACGTGTACATTGTCTGCGGTAGCAGACCCACATCCACGAACTTGTCAGTGCCGGCAACGAGGTCTCCAGCAAGGACTGTGAAGTTTCCCAGCTGCAGCGTCCGATACACGAGAATTCTGATCACCTGGACGCCTTCGGTCACTGGGACGGTCAGGTTCAGAAACACTGCCGTGCTGTTGACGTCGGACACTGTCAAGGCGGCTGCAGGCGCAAGCAGGGTCTGCCCAAGCGTCATCTCACCACCGGTGCCCGAATTGTCCGCATCCGATGCATCTGATGCGCCAGCTGTGGAGTTGAGCATCGCATTGCACGCAATCACCTCGCCGGGCTTCAGGCCTGTCAGGATGTACGTGTACGTTGCCTGCAAATCCAAAGCCGGAATCTTGATGGGCTGTATGCCGCAGCAGTCCCGTTGCACGTGATGACCACGGTCTGCGTGAGGTTGCGGCTTGGCAAGTCGTTGATTGTCACGACCGCCTCCAGAGCAGTCGAGTTCAGAGCCTCGATGTAAAGATTCGGTCGGCTTGGCGGCAGGGTCGACTGTGTTGTGCCTGTCTCACTGATCGTGTTGCCCTTGCCATGAAACACGCACACCCAGAAGTACGACAGTGCAAAGTCGACGCTGTACGGCATTGAAGGTGGAGTCGCAGTGCCTGCGACAGTGAACTGTTGGCCGGTAACCATGAATCGGTTCAAGGGCGTCTGCTCCTCCCAGCACCACGTCTCCTCCACAACGCTCCCGAGGCCAGCTGGAAGAGGGACCTGCACCGTCACCGATGGACCTGTCGTAGTGATGTACACGGATGGCTGAGGCTTTGGCGGCGCAGTCCACAGCTCCGTGTACAGAGACATTGGCGACGCAACGCGCACATTGCCGTTGTCCACGGTCAAAAGCGCCAAGTAGCTGTACCCGCTGCCGGCTGCAAGCCCCGTGTCGTTGTAGCGCATGCAGCAATCAACGTTGATATTTGAGCATTCGCCGCATGATGTCGAGAGCGTGGCAGCGAGGGAGCCATTTCGGTACAGCTCGGTACCGTTGCTAGCTGCGTAGCCAAGCGGCAGCTCGATCTCGATGCTGGTCGTTGTGGTCGTCGCGGGGTATGGCCCGATGACCACCACTGGATTGATGGGTGGGGTGGTCACTGTGATGCTTACGTGCACGCTCTGCATGCCCTCCTGTCCCACATAGTACGCGTTGTACGTGTACGTCGTCGCTAGCAGCCCGTTGCCGTCTGTGCAGTCTGCGGTGCCGGCGGTCCCGCTCCACGAAGTTTCAATGCAGGTGTACCCTGAATCGGCGCGCGCCAGAACGAGCTGGCTGATGTCGGTGTCTGCCGTCAAAGGCGCAACGTGAATCACGGTGCTGGTCTCGCTTGGCGACACAGTGACGGACGACGCCAAGCTCAAGACGGGCGGGTTCGGCGACGTCCATGCACTGTCTTCGGTGCTGTTCGGCGAGTCGGCACCCGCCCTGAAGTTCGGGAGCCCAGCCGTGGTGTAGTCCGCTATGTACCAGTACTGAGTGCCCGACTCCAGGCCCACGTGCGTGTATTCGTACACGTCCGCCGACTTGTCAATCTCGGCGAGCTTCGAGTATGGGCCCGCGATCGAGGTCGCAAAGTATATGCGAATCGAGACCGCGGCGTCCTGCTCCGGCAGGGGCTTTGCAACCGTCACAGCCACAGCCGATGCGTTCATATTGATGCCCGATGCCGTCAGCATCGGTGCCGCTGCGAGCACGGTCGTCGCTGCCACAGACCCGTTGTCCGACTTGGCGTAGGCCGTGAGCAGGGCCGCCTCGTACGTGAACGTAGTACCCGGCGGCAGTCCGGAATCTGTAAACACGTAGCTGCTGTCGATCATGTTTGCGACTCTGCTCTCCACGAGGTCTCCGTCGCGGTACAACTCGACGCGGGTGACGACCGGCAAGAGGTCTTCCGCGGGACTTGTCTGCTGGATCGGGTCTTTTGGTTGGCTCGGAAAGACGGCCCGCACCATGACGACCGTCGCGCTCGGAAACGCGGGGTCGAAAGAAACCGACAGTGAGGGTGCCGCGGGGCTCGCCTGAGTCACCTGAAGGACGTCAGAGGTTGGCGAGTTGGCGCCAGTTGTCGCGTAGTACGCCGTAATGTTCGACGTCGTTGCGGGCTCCAGACCCACGAGCGTCTTGCAGTCCTGGTTTGGATTTGTTTTCGTGATCGCGCCCGTGAAAAGAATGTGCGCTACAATAGAGAGTTCCGTCGTGAGGATTGCCTGGTGGCTGATGTCTGCTGGATAATTCACGCATACCTTCACAGTCGTCGCTGTGATCTTGTTCGCGGAGATGCTTGGCTTTGAAATGTTGTTCGTCAGGCCCGAAACGGGATCCGCGAGCTGGCTGGTGATAGCGTTGGACAGCGTGAATGTCGAAGTGTACGTATGAATGCTGCCGGGCGCAAGCCCTTCGTCCATGAACATGTTTTGTGCATTTGGCAGACTCGCTAGCAGCACCGGCTCTGCATCTCCGGGGCCTTGGCGGTACAAGATTGTCATGATCATGTCGCTTCGGTTAATGGATGACGGGTAGTTCACGGTGACGACGATGGAAGAGGCCGTTATGTTTGACAGAATCACTGCGGGAGCGTCTGGACGGCCGGTTCTGTGGAAAGGCAAAGCATGAAAGTAAGCCACAGGTTATATATACATATTGGAGTAGAAAACATTAAGAAGCGCACGCGACATCGTTCGGCTGCCCTGGGTCGTAAAGCATGCGGTTAAGCGACAGCGCAGCCTCGTATGTGACGTCGTACGCGAGCTGTCCAGCCTCGCTGCCAATCGACGATCAGCAAAACATGTCCAGCAAAAACCAATAATTATGATCAATAGACTACAAGCGAGCGGCGAGAAATTAAACGCACAAAGCTCGAAGGAGCTCCTCAAGAATTCCGGCGGCGGTTTGGGTTGTCCCGATCATAACGGCGTCCACGCTGGTTCCGCCAAAGATCCCATTGATGACGTTGATGCACTGCTCCACTTCAGTGTCCGGAATCGAGCCGCGGCTGAGCTGGTACGTGATATTTGCGATCTGCATCGATTAAGGTAAGAGCTTTGAGCGTATGCGTATTCTCACGAAGCTTGCGTTTGCACCAGCAAATTCAAGCTGTCAAGTGAAGCCTGCGTCGGCCCAGAGCAGCTGCACACCGGCAGCAGGCAGCGGGCTTGCTGGCCCTTCGGGCAGCGGACGATTAAGTCGAAGCTGGAGGAGCCCCCGACGGGCATGGCCCAGCCCACATCGGCGAGATTGAATGAATCGTCGTCTATGGTGTTCCACGGAACGAGCCTCTGGTTGAGACCCCCGTCGTTTAAAAACGGAGAGGAATAGGGGACTCTCGTCTCGAGCGGATTGCCCGGGTCCGCGATGCTCGCAAATGTGGAGACTTGGCGACAGACAACGGTGAGAGGGTCGTTGATGGCGGTTCGCCCCTCGTTCCGAACCTGTATTTAATTTGCAGAAATTGAGCAATTTCAGCTTACGAACTTATAATGAATGATGAAATGAATGGCGTACAATATAGTGCCCCTTCATGTACATATACTCCGCCTCATCGACGGGGTCGGACGGATCGTCGTCGCTCCAGGCACTCGTTAGCGATGGGAGCGAGACCGAGCAGGTCACAGCGGCCCCGTTCGCTCCCCAGTTGGATAGAGGGGCGCCGGCGAGAATCGAGTTCAAGCCATCGCCCGGGTCGGCAATATTGATCATGTCCGCAGCCCATCCGATCGAGCGGCTTGTAGTTGACCAGATCTGCGACGGAAATTACATATTTTTCAGGCTGGTCACGGGTCGATAGACAATAATATAGACATCGCGGATCTGACCGTCAAGCTCGGAGGGAGCACGCTCGCTCGAGCGATGGCGCGAACTTCGTTCCCGTATACGTCGCGCACGTACACAACGCAACTGTGCATGCGTCGCAATCAAATGATATCGTAGCTAATCAGCTACTCAGCTAATCAGCCAAGAACGTACGTGATGTAATAGTACGGCAGGATTCCGGCATGTAGGAGGACGTTGCCGCGAGAATTGTTTGGTGCCCAACCGGTGATAAACTCTTCACGCCCGTCCGTCTCGTTGCGAACTGTGCCGTTTACAGTGCTCTCGAAAAGCCGGATAGTCTCGTTCTGCTGCTGAAGAGGACGAATGTAGTAGAACGAGTACTCCAGAGGCCCAAAGGCGGAATACCAGTCCAGCGCCGTTAAACGGAATAGCGTCATGTTGAGCCCGGATCCCATCGCCGTGCCGTTCGTCGGGGCGACGGCCAAGCCGCTCGAGGACGACATCGTGAGCGGCGGCGAGCCGACTTTGAACTCGACGTAAGCAGACGCGACATTGCCGAGAGCATCTTGGGCGGTGACCGTCGCGCGGTAGACGGCGCCCGGAGTGACGACGTTCTTCATGACGATGAGAGTTGGCACGTTGTCGCGGCTCGCACTTGAGATAGTCGTGCCGTACTCGAGAGCGATGTTCGAGGGCGGCAGCGACCATTCGTACGTCACTGCCGGATCAGCCCCAACGGGAACGTTCGACGTGACCGTGGTCTGGAAAAGGAGGGGCCGGTTCCATGGGACGACCGGAATTTCGCGAGCGCCATCCTGGATCTTCGGATAAGGGTTACCATTCTCATCGAAGACGCCCTGCGGAGCCGACGGGATATGTAATCGAGGAGTAAGCTTCATCTTAAAACAAACCAATCTTTTAAATTCAGCTGCAGACAGCGCACGTGGACGAGAATAGTTGGTCCGCTTCCTGCGACCGACTGAACCACCACGCTTGTGCTGCCGTTGCGAGAGCCCATGCGTGCGGAGCATGTGAACTGGAAAGGAATCGAGAAGCCCCCAGGGAGAACGATCTGCATAAGACTGGAGCGCGTTGAATTTGTGATCGCGCTGCCCGGGATAACGGTCATCGTGTCGAGCATGCTGCTGCTGCATTCCGACGGGGATGCCGGGTCCAGGCCTAGGCTCTTGCAGCTCCAGGAGATCACCAAAACATCCGGTAACGAAACCGGTGCAGAATTAGAAGTGGATCCGGACGTCTTGCACGTGCCGCTGGTGGGCTCATAGAATTCGAAGGCCGCACCGATGTCTGCCCGCGGTGGGAAGCAGGGGTTCGCAGTCGCTGACGCCGAGACCCGCCGACCACCGACTGTCAGACGGACGGACCACGTGTACGAGACATCGCAGGGGTAGCATGGTGCAGGGACAGTGAAAGCGCGCGCGACGTTGCCGGGCTCAAAGCGGGAGGGAAGGTTGACGGCAGACTGGAGGAAGCCTGCCGGCAGAGCCACGTAGTTGTCGGCGCTCCATGCAGAGACGGTGAGAGGGGATGTCGACGGGTTGTAATATCCTGCATATATTCGAAACGTGAAACAAAGTTAATGAAAGGGATCAAGAAATAGAAAAGGTCACCGAAGTGGATGATGCAGGTTCCTTTGCTGCTCAGGCCACTGCTGGTAGGATTAGAGCTGAGGCACTTGATCGACTCCACATAAACGGAGAAGGCAGCAGCGCCTTCCGGGTCTTGTTCTGAGCCCCACTGCAGCAGCGAACGCTTGCGCTGTGCCGCCTGCAGTTGCGCCCGGAACTGGCAGGCTGCCGAATCGACAGCTGAACTCGAGCTCTGCTGCGCCGCTGGCGGGAGAGGGGCCCAAAAACTCGCGGATGTCAGAGCTGAATTGTAATCAGGGTCCGACGCGTTGCACGCAAGAACGAGGGGTAAGCCCGCGGTAGCATTGCGGTCGCCTTTCGGAATGGTGACGACCAGCGGCGTGCTGAGAGCAGTAAACGACACGACTGCTTGCGAATAGGCGGACGGATCCGCCGAGTAGAACGCGACGAAGCGAACCGCGTACTGAACGCCCCCGCGGAGCGCCCCGGCGGGGATTGTCAGCTCCCTTCCGCTCGTGGCGACGGCGCCAGACGGAACGGCTAGCTCGTCGCCTGCGGGATTGACGGGCCGAACAGACCACTGCGCAATGATCATAAGCGTGTACATCAGCGTTGAAAGTTAGGAGCACTAATTTCCGAACAAATAGTGAAGCGCACCGCGAGGTTGAGGGGAGGAAGCTGCACTGTTGAGCCACCGCAAACCGTCTGCACGATCTCTGCGGTGAGGTGAAGCGCCCCCTGGAACGCGTACACGTCCCGTGCGCCGGCGACCGAGAGTGAGGGCGGCGGAAGCGCGGCCGTGTTCAGAGTGATAGACGCGGAAGAGAGCACTCCAAGCCCGCTCGTGAAGCTGACACGAAACCTGAGAGAGTGCACACGGCCTGGAAGCAGCAGCGCCTGCCAGCGGACAGTCGCGGAAGCGCCCGTCGCTGCCGACAGATCGCTGAGTATGGCCTGCAAGTTGCTCCCGCCGAGCGAAGGTGAATCTGCGGGACGGCACATGTAAACAACGTCAGCTTCGAATTCAGCGCTATATCGATGCCGAAAAACGAAAAATAATTATGTAAAGCCCACCGACGGCCCAAGCGTAGGATGCTGGCAGGCCGCAGAGCCCCGAGCCGACTTGAGCGGTCAGCGCCAGGTCTGTGCAGGCCTCCAGCGGCGAAGGCGACGCCGCGATTGCAACAGAGGCAGCGGCTGCGGCGCACGAGACGCCGGCCATCGGGCGGACGCTGGCGGGGGCGCTAAGCTCGGACGAGGCATCGCTGCCCCACACGAAATCGGCGGTATACGAGTACAACGCGCCGGGCTCGAGCCCGCCGTCACTGTACGAGGCTGCCGCTAATCCGCCGGCGGAGGCCGCGGCCGCGGATGCGGGCACCGTCGCGATGTGGACGCCCCCTCGATAGAACCGGAAGCTAACGCCGGCGAAGGAGCCTGTACTGGAAGCGACCAAAAGCGGGAGGGAGGCGGACAGCGCGACTGACGTCGGCGTCACTGCACCAAGAGAGACGGAGGGCGCCGGCGCGGCGGCCGTCGTCGCGGCCAGCGCTGCGCGGGGGCCACAGGACCCTCTGTCACTGGAAGGTGTGTATGTGTAGGATACGTATACGTATACGTATACGCGTATGTATATATACGGATATCATAGTATCATATATAGTATGTATACGTTAACGTATTCGACACGCATGCGCAAGCGCGCGCTCTCACCTCCAAGAGATCCATATGCATCGAAAAGTAACAGACCTAGGCACAAATATGCATATGAAAACATGCCCATGTGCAGACAGGCGTTCGTGCACAGCTGCGCATGCGCATGCAGTCGAGCCCTCCGGCAACTGCAGCAATACAAACGCATGTCTTTACGGATGTACATGTGCACTTGTACATGTGCACTGCGGCAGCCGGCGCCTTATAATTACGCTTTCTACAAACGTATAAATGGTGTCTTCTGCAGATGCCCGGCGGCAGCTCCCAATCGCGAGTCCGTCTGGTTGCCGGCAAATTAGACTAGTTTGAACGCTGACTCAGTGAAGCCGCACTGCGCGGCAGGCCGCGGCTGCAGCTGGCCGGCCCGGCCGCGCGCGGTCTCAGACTCTCGGAGTCACTGATGAGTCTCAGATTCTGCGTGTGGAGGCCGCCGGGCCTCAGGGCCTTAACTTAGTAATTGACTGCCTTTTGGTCTGCCGCAGTGTCAGGCCTGGCAGTGCTGGCACGGGCACTGGCTGACTGGCTGGCCGACTGCCGCAGTGCGTGGTCCAGCAGCGCGGAGGCCAGTGGCCAGTGGATCGATCATCGGCGATCATCGGCCCGCGGCGGATGATCCGATGATCCGACTCGGCGTCGAGTCGGCGTCGACTCGGCGATGATCATCGGATCTTGATACTCTGACTCAGTGAGACTTGCAGCCTGCAGCCTACAGGATGCAGCCTGCAGGCTGCAGGCTGCAGGCTGCAGTCACACTACTAGGCTAGTACTGAGTGCAGCCCGCCGGGCCGCAACCTGCCACTGAGGCTGCCAGGCTGCAACTTGGGCCCGGCGGCCGCAACTTGCGGGCCCAAGTAAGTTGCGGCCCGCAACTTCCCGCAACCAACTTGGCAACTTGGCAAGTAAGTTGCCGCAGACTGGCCCGCAGTACTAGTGCCGCAGTGCGGGCCGCAACTTGGCAAGTTGCCTTATAATTAACTTAGAAGTTGGCCGCAACCTGCAGGCTGCACCGTGACTGAGTCGCGAAACTAGAAATACTTAGTGGGCTGCATATTTATAGTACTAAAAAGTTTTGGGCGATCTACTAAATATTCCTCGCCTGCTAAAGCCGAGATTTCTTAGGGGTAGTCCCTTCTCCGCCATACAAAAGCCTTGCGAAGACCGAACTACTAAAGATTTTGCCCCTGCTAAAGTGACAGTTTTGGCGAACTACTAATTATTTTCCTTAGTGAGATTCGTCGCCGGCGCCCTCGTCGGGCCCTTGCGCCCTCGAGCTCGTCTCTCTCTGCGCCGCCCATGGCCATGACCTCCGTGTCATCTGATCCGGCGCCACCCGACCTTTCTCCTACTTCGCTGCCCTCTCTTCGGCGCCGGCAGCGATCCCCGTCACCTGCTCGCGGCCCTTCCCCTGCCTCCGACCCTTCCTCGGCCCCCTCCTCGCCTCTTCCGTCTCGTCGGCCCCCGCCGCATTCCCGTCGGCGGATCTCTCGATCGACCCTGGACTCTCCGCCTGCCACTGTCTGCGGGGTACCTCCGCCGCCGTGTTCGGCGCCGGCTGTCAGTACTTTGCTCGGTAGCTCCCCCGTTGTGGCTCCTCGGGGCCTCTTCGTCGTCGTCGTTCGCTGGGTTCCGGCTCCGGGTCAGATTTCTCGCCGGGCTTACCTTCTCCTGGCTCTGCTCCTGGGCCCTCAGCTCCGGGACCGGCTTCCCCGATCTCCTCCCGGACTCGTGGTCGTACCCGTCGCCGGCTTGCCGAGCCTGCGGCTCCTTCTACTTCCCCCCGGCAGTTTGCCGGGCCGGACCCTCCGGCCTTTGTTCTTGATACCGGACTGCCGCCTTTGCCTTCGTCTTCTGCTTTGCTGGTCGCGATCGTATCCCGCCGGCGCCGGCGTACTTCTTCGTCTTCTAGTTTAGTTCGGTCTGGTTCGGATTCTGATCGTAGTGTTGATGCTAGAGTTAGTTTCAATACTAGCTATAGTCCTCGTGCTCGACCTGTTGTTCGCCGTCGTTTGCAGTTCGATATCGATTGCCCGCCTCGACCCCGGCCGGCTTTAGTGATTCCTTTGACTGTCCTTTTGCCTGCTCTTGATCGCCTGCTCCGCCTCCTGTGTCTCCTCGACCTCGTGCCGTAGCTCTGCCCTTTCGCATCGTCCTGCTTCGCCTCCGCCTCCATGTCGTCTTGTTGTTCCTCTTACTTGTCTTCTTCCTGTTATTTATCTTTCTCAATTTTGTCCCCCGCTTCTTAGTGATGTAATTCCTTCTGATATTGATGGTATCTCTAGCTCTGGCTTTTCTCGTGTCAGTTATCCTCTGTCCCTACATCTGCTCGATTTATCGTCTCTTCTCGCTATCGATCTGTCTCGAGCTCTGTGTCTTTCCTTTTTATTGTCGATTTTGGCTCTTTGTCTTATCTTTCTTCGTGCTCTTGTCTTAGTTATTTTGCTTTTTTGTCTTTATGCCCCTGGGCAGCCCCCGCAGTGCTGGTGTCTAGAGACTGTGGCCGGTAATTCACCAAAAAAAATTATTTTCCTTAACTAAATTAACTAGTTCTACAGTACTCCGACATTTGAGTCACTGAGTAATTGAGTCATCA